>JAUEJL010096208.1:0-13681 GCA_032274825.1 Drosophyllum lusitanicum
GATGTGGTCGGAAGATTGAAAGCTTATGAAGAAAGGATCAAAGAAGAAGATAAGGCAAATGAGGCACAAGGAAAATTGCTTTTTACCAAGGCGGAAAATTCCAACAGAAATCATGACTCAAACAGGGGTAGAGTACGTCGCTCAAGCTCTCGAGGAAGAGGTCGTGGTCGTGGTTAAGGTGGTGGTCGGGGTAACACCCAAAACCATAGTCAACGTGACTCCTCAAAAAACCATGAAGATCAAAAGCAAAAGGGCAAACAACATGAACAACGTGACCTCTCAAATATCAAGTGTTACCGTTGTGACAAGTACAGACACTTTGTTTCAAAATGTCCGGATCGACCTCGAGACCATGAGACAAATCTTCATGAGACACAAGAGGGAGATGCGAGGAAGGAGCGTTTTACATGATGAACCTTGTTCAAGAAACAATATTTATTAATGAAGAACAGTACGTCCCGCCAAAGATCAAGTCCAACACCGAGGAAGACGATATATGGTACTTAGACAACGGTGCAAGTAATCATATGACCGGTAACCACTTGTACTTCTCTTAATTAAATGAAGCGCAAAATGCGCGAAAATACAAAAAACTTTGCTAATATTGCCATTGTATGCAATTAACTATATTTTGTACCTAAAAATATATACAACTTACAAATTGTGTTCATTGTATATAATCGGTAACCTCATTACTAGGTTACCGGTTATCGATTGTATACAATGAACAAAATTTGAAAGTTTTTTGTATTTTTAGGTACCAAAGTCTTTTTATTTTTGGACATGTTACCGGTAAATTACCTATTGTCATAGGTAACTTGCATACAATGAATCAAATTTGTAAGTTGTGTGTATTTTTAGGTACAAAATAAAGTTCGTTGCATACAATAACAGTATTGACATAGTTTATTGTATTTTCGTGCAATTTGCCCTTCAGAAAAAGTTTGCTTAATTATTCTAAGGTGAATAATAGCATAGATGGATGTGTATATCAAAAAATTCAATCAAATTAGTTTTGTTCTTTTTTTTTTGCTATATGTTTACAAGGAAATGTTTCATTGATAACCGGTTTTATTGTAAGAATCGCGAAAAACTATGCATTATAATCAAATTCATCTATAAATAAATTGGATTCATTGTTATTCAACTAAATTAAAGTGTTTTACGAGTTTAGAGAATATGGGTTGAAGAATAATGAAAAATTTTGAAAACATAAAAATGCATCAAATGCAATGCGTATTAAATGCATTTTTATATATCTGCAATTTCTTCACATTTTTCGATCCAAATTTTATGAAAGCTAATGAAACACTCTAAATATGTTGCACAATCATAAATATAATAAATTTATGGATGAATTTTTAAAGTCTCAATCTATCAAGTATCAAGCAAATGAAACAATAATGACACCTAGATCAAGTATGATGTAGAGAGAAATGTAGAACACCATAAAACACACATTTAAGGATTGTTATCTATGGCGAAAGTTACAATTACATTATCTCATATCCCTAATACCTACTTAGGGGAGTTTACAAAACAAACCATCATAGTTTTTTTCTAATTAAGTCTCTAGAGTTTATATTTAATACAAACCTCACACATAATTTTATATGAATATTTGAATACAATTAATAGACATAACAATCACCCATTTTGTATTCCGAAAATAATAATCTTATCTTTTAAGCTCACTAAAAACAACTCCTCCTAAATAAATACATATCTTCTTTTCCTAGCCGTAATATGTAAGAACTTTGGGAATCGTTCTTAACTTGGTCTTTTCTTTTTAACTTCATCTTGATATTTGATATAAAATTTTGAAATTAAATTCTCCCTCTTTTTGTGAATGATTTTCTTTTAGCAAACTTGCAAGAATTATCTCTGATATGCTTTATCAAATTTATATCTAATTGAGAGCTAAAATGATAAACACATAGAAAGCACACACTGCACATAAATACGTATAGTAAGATCTAAACTTGTAAAATTGCAATTCTCCTTTTCTCATTTAGTCATATCCATATGCATATCTATATATATACTATAAGGAATTCACATTTCCTACGGCATAGTATTTTACATTGAAAGCTTTTTAAGTCTGTGTATAATACAGACCTCACACAAAATGTAACTTATATTTGAATACATTTATTTTAGTTTTAACAAATTTAATTATATTCCATAGATTCTCGTAATTTTCGCAATAAAATTAGTTCACAATGAAACCCACCTATGTTTATATACATACATCATAAATGTTCGAATACACACACAAATAAATAAAAGTATACTTGTAAACTTATTAATTTTAATTTAATTAAAATATAAAATATGCATTATGCATATTATTAAAAAAAAGATTATTAACCTAATTTATTATACACAAAAGTTCATATTTGTTTCTATTTAAGATTGAAAAATATAAGTTATAGTAAAATGCTTAATGGTAATTTTTTAATGTCTTTTGTACGCTATTAATTTAAATACTTAAAAGTTTGTTTTAGTTTAAATGCTATTTTAAAATTTCAACTGATTTCGATAATTATGTAGTAGTTTACTAGATTAGATATGTGATACATAAGTTGCTTTAAAAAAAGTATGTCCAAATAGTAAAAAATGATTATATATTACATGGTTTAGAAATCAATCAAACAATTAAGGGACGATAAATTAAAAAATAATTAATGAATCAAACTGTTATAATAATTTCGCAGCCTAAATGTTTGTCAAATTTAGTGTCACTTTTTTCAGTAATGGAATAATTATATCAAAATTGAAAAAAAATAAATTAAATAAAATTTGATGATATTTAAATTAATTGATTATCATTGTTTGATTGAGTCGATCTATTGGAAAAATGGATCAAGCTTTGATTATTTAAAATTTAAAACACAAGGCTATCAGATCTAGCAAGTTTGAAATTCAATATTGTTTGTATTTTTTTATCAAATAAATGGCTATGATTGCACAATGGAAAAATATTTTTAATTTTGCCTAAGTGTTAAAGGTTACGATTGTCTAATTAAATTGATTAATCTTAATATTTTATTAATTTAGAGATAATAACACTTACTTAGCTAATGAAAATGATAATCGAGATGTAGTTAACAAATGTCTCATGAACTACTTTTGATATAATCTAAATTTATTTACCCTTAAATTGTTTTGCATTCCTATTTTAATTTGTATGTATCTTGTATTTTGTGCGAAGTTATTTTGCCTTTACGCTAGAAGAATTTTTTGATAAAATATCAAAAATCTTATTCACCCTTTTCTTTTAGATCATTATTAATCGTTTTAGGAAGAAAATTAGCCCAAGATCCGTTGATTAAGGGATTTGCTTTGGTCGGCATAGAATGCGGCATGATTTTTCTAGTTATATCTTACTAGAGTTTATTTATAGGGTAATATTTTTATCAAAATGTATTTCACTTTACACGTTGTCGCTATTATGTATATTAAACTTTAAAAGTTTTTATGGTATGTATTAAACATTTAATTTGTTGCTATTGTATGTACTTTAGTTATATAAAAAGAAAAAATGTATTAGTTTAATACATGCAATAGGAAGTTTAGTACACACAATAGTGAAAAATCAAATGTATGATACGCACAATAGAAAACTTTAAAGTTCAATACATACAGTAATAAAAGATGTAAAGTTAGATACATTTATAAGAACTTTACCCTATTTTATATTTTCAAACAAATTGATTTATTTTAAAATCGATAAAGATCGTTATTTTACTACCTTTATTTTAATTTTGACCAAATGGATGGTTGAGATTGAACAATGAATAAAGTTTGAATTTTGACTAAATAAGTGGTTAAGATTGTCTAAGAAAATTGATTCATGTTAGTCTTTTATTAATACTAAAGGATGATAATTAATTAAAAACTATTTTAAAATTTAAATCAATTTGGATAATTATCTAATATATTTATGATAATTAATTTATTAAATTTTTAACTAAAAACTAGAGTTAATACAAAAATCATCATGTAGTTTGTGTTTGGGTTCACATTTAGTCATTTAATTTTAAATTTTACATTAACAATCATCTGTGGTTTACATTTTTTTTCAAACTTAGTCTTTTAGACTAATTGCGTAAAAGTTTGAGGTTAGAAACTTGTTACAACAAGAAAAACATCCACACATTCCTCTCACACAATATCTTGTTTCATAATTCATTTGAGGCTGTTAATTATTATCACAACATGATCAAAAACATTTCTCATGCTATATTAATAAAAAGAAAAGCTATATTAGTTGTACAATGGGAAGTCAAAAACTAATAACTGTTACTTATTCATAACTTATATCTTGAGCTTTAAAAAGACCAATAGGTTCTATAAACACAAAGTGAACTCTTCAACATATATCTCAAACTCCTATACTTGTTAGGTTGTTACAGAAGTGATTCTTGGATAAGTAAATTGTTAGCATTGACACATAAACAACACTACTAGAAAAAGAACTATATATATCTTGGACGGATATTCCGATGGATTATTTCTATCAAAAAAATTTGATGGATTTCTGACAAAAATTTAAGGATGGTGAAACTAATTGTCTAACGACGGATTACCAATGGTCAATGGAAAAGTGATCTGATCCGCTAGAATTTCGTTAGAAAAATAAAAACTTTCCTACGGATTGCAATGTATGTTTTCTGTCGGAAATCTATTGGAAACTATTCTCTATTTATAACGGAAAGTGGTCGGTTGGAATTTCGTTAGAAGATATAAAAACTTTCCAACTGATCTTCGAGGTGTGTTTTCTCGAAAATCTATAGTAAATTATACTTCATTGCTGATAGAAAGTGGTGCGTTAGAATTTATCTGGAAAGTGTTAAAATTTTCCAGCAAATTTTCAACGGATTCAAACATGTGTTTTTCATCGGAAAATGTATAAATTATACTTTTTTCAAGGATGTATATATGTAGGAAATCCTTAAGGATTTTTTCGATTAATTTCTAAAAAATTTCCTAAAAAAGTTTTTCCATAGAAATATACATATCCATTGGAAATATATCAAAAGTCTTTTGATGCATTTTCAACAGATGTAATTAAACTAGTACAAATAATAGTTTATTTATAATGGTTATTAATTAATTTCAAATATTCAACCTTCGACAGAGTCATTTCATTGAATCATTATCTCAAATACATGTTACACAATCTCATCAAAAACATCGAATTAAGTCCTAAAAATACTACTACCACTTGCTCTTCCTTCCCCCACTCCTAAAAATAGCAAAGTCATTTAAATGAACATAACTAATTAATTTCTACTTTGTATAATAATAAATCATGAAATTTAATTAATGAATACAAATTATCGATGCTTCCTACAGATAATCAAGTATAAAACTATAAATGTTAATAACTAACAATGTCTATTTTACCATGTTTTAGTGTTTTACAATGTCCATTTTTCATAGAAGTAAGAATATGAATGATCAAGTTTTAATTGTCAATTACCAAGATCACCACTTGGCCATAGGTAATTTCTACCTTGTATGACAATAAAGGTGAGATTTGCATACACTACAAAAACGATGTCAATTATCCATATTTTTTTATTAATATTAATACACTTAAAACTATGAAGAATTATGATAAAGTATGGAAAGATTGGGTGTTACTAATTTCTACCAAATATTTACATTTGAAAGTGTGAAAATTGGAGTCAAAAATCACATTTATTAGTGTGGACAAATTATCTAAATTTTCACACTTCTAAACATGAAAAATTTGAAAATAATTTTAGAGTTACAAAAGTCCAGCTTTTAAGTGTGAGCTTCTTAATCATCTATTTATTACTAAATTCACACATTTAAAAGCAAATGTACATATCTATAAATGTTAAGTTTTTTCTTTTTCTAACAATCTTTATTTTTAAACTACTTTTCACAATTATAAGCGTGACAGCGCTTAAAATTTTTACATGTTTTTTATAAAGCGTGGATAAATAATATATTTTTTATAGTGATGGTTAATGGATCATGATTGACAACTTTTGACTATGATTCAACCATTTTAACTCAATTGACAGTGAATGACCTAGTGTGTGTATGATTAGTCCTAATTATGAATCTGAATACTAATTATGGATTTGTAATCGAACATTATAAAGCACTTTGTGAACATGTTTAACTGTGATTGGTTTATTAAACCAAGTATAAACAACTGAGTATGATTGTGATTGACTATGCGTGACTACCATTTTAGCGAAGTATGGAGGTGATTTACCAAGTATGATTGAGATTAATCGTGTTGACTTCTTGCCATCTCTAACTATGATTGACCAATTTCAATTAAGTATAATTGTGAATGTCCAAGTGTAAATGTTAATGATGATAGTTGACCAATTTGATCATGTTTCGCTTTGACCAACATCTTTTAACCAAGTATGAATGTTATTCACCTTGATTTGCCACATTTGACCATATTAGACTATGATTTACATATATCAACAAATTTGGTTGTGAATGATCAAATCTAACCGTTATTAATAATGATGACCACATACGACCGTGTTTGAGTATGTCTGGTGGCACATTTTAACCAATCATAATTATAGATCATCAAGTATGACTGTGAATAACCATGTTTGATGATGATCAATCATGTTTGATCATTTGTAAAGATGCTTTACCATGATATATTCATCCGAATACGATTCTAAAGGGTTGAGTATAATTATGAATGACTATGTTTGATTATGATTTTCTCATTTTAACCATGTATGACTTTGAATGACTAATTAATTTCATTTTGTGATTGATCATATATGCTTAAATATTTTTAAAAATTTTAAACTCTATTATGATTGTGAATGAGCAAATTTATCGTTGATTGACAATGATTGATCAGTATGATCATGCTTCACCATCGACCTCCACCTCATTCATCTTAATTATGCAGTTCGTTTTGTATTCCGTATTATTTATGTCTTTGATTTCACCAATGTAATAATTCTTTTTCCTCTTACATAAGGTGTTGTTTGTTTTTTTACTAATATTTTATTTATATTATATGATGTGATGCATGGAATAGTTTTGTCTTCGGTCACTAAAAATTAAATTGCTTCAAACAGAAGATTGAATACAAGTCGGCTACATATATTTTCTTGATGTTTCCAAGTGTGAAGACACATCACACGTGTGTAATATGAGTATGATGATGGTGATACTTAAAAATAATTAGTTGGGAATTAACCATTTCTATTAGTTAATGAAAGCACAAAAGTCAATAAGCTAGAAAACAAGACGTACGTGTTATCTCAATCCGGTTTAATTAGCAATTTAAGTCTAACAAGAAACCATCTAAAGAAAGCCATTGGACAGTGATCACGGCCACGTTGTTCCCGATAAACCCCAACGCTGCCGGCGGAGCAGCCACCGAATCCGGAGAATAGAAGACTACAATTAAACCACGTAATTAAACCACGTAATTAATTGATTGGTTGGTTTCAAGTTTCAACCAAGAAATTAAACCTAATATATGTTTGTGCTGAATTAATCAAAAGTTAGCCATGGACTTTTAAGAAGATTCGGATGGCGATGGCGGCGGTGTGGGTCATGTCTGTGATTTGTCCGGCATGCGGTCACGGTGGGGGACAGAAACGTGGCAAGATTGGGTTCGTGTGAACGACTTAATATGATTCTTTGATTGAGTTGACATTGATGGTTAGTACAATATATCACGACTTAGCTAGGTAGGCAAAATATTTAGAAAATGAGATAAGTTTTTTAGAAGCATATGAAGTCCTTTGAATTTTATAATTTACGTTTTCACACGGGTTAGAAACGGTTGCATCAATAGGTCGTGTCGGTCAAGTTATTAATTACATAAATTATTATTATTTTGAATGACAATCACATACCTTCATAGATAGTTAAGTTGATCGATCACAGTTGAACTTGAACACTCGATCTTAAGAAGAAGAGAACACATAGAGCACACATTGATACCGCGAGTCTAATAACCCTAGCTTTGACAAATTGATGGATTTTGATATGAACGAATTGACGATGTATTGGGTTAGGTTAAGTGATTATAATTTGTATTTACTTCTTAATTATTTTATAGATAATTAATATAATAATAATGTAAATAATAATTATTAAAAATTAACGTATAACATACTAGGTAGTAAGGTTGTCTTGCTAGTTAAACCTTTTGTTTTCATGTTTTTTTTATGAACCTTGTACGTACTTTAGACTTTAAAATGGCCGGGGAACAATGAAATTGATTAAGCGTGACAACATGATTTGTTAAAAATGCATAAAGCCAATATTATGTAGCTTAAATAATCTCCGTTACATGAGATAAACCCGAAGTAATTTGACTGCAAAAACTATTTTTATGATTTCTCTACCCAAAAAATAAAAAACTTTTAATAACGATATCAATTTAATTTTCTAAAAGAGTTGATATAGATAATTTCCTTTTTTTTACTAAATAAAAGATAAAAATGTTTGTGGTAACCCATTAAAGTAAGTAAAGGCTAGTCTTTAACCAAAGTTCGCATCATTAGATTACCATCAAACTTTAATCATCTTACAGACCTCTAATGAATTTTTATAAATATAGCTTAAATCTATATTTATTAAGGGTTTAGGGATTTTACGAATTAAGGTTAGTAAGACACTTAAGAATAAAAACTATAATAAATCGTAACATTTTATTCCGTTTTTTAAAGAGATTAAGAAAAAAAATCCATTTCTCAAGAAATGAAAATTCTCTTATAATGGAAAGCATTACATTTTTTATGTAATGGTTCACTCCATTAAATTTTAATTACATCGAATAATTTATGTATTTCATTCCTTTGTACCAGTTACTGACCAACCTACACTAAACTAAAACTAAATACAACAACAATTTGAAGGGGGGTATGATAGACTTGCATGACCAGTCTCGAGTTAGTTCTTTTTTTGTGACTTCATCATCTGTTTTCGAAGTGGACTAAAGTCAGTCCAAAGTGGCGGTCTAAACTTGTCCAACTCGGTCTGGTCCAATCTAAAACTTGTCCGAAAAAATCGGTCTTGATCGGTGATCTTGTTCTTGGACTATTAGTCGTTGTTCTTGGATTGTTTAGTTCTTTCTACTAATTGTTGTTTAATTTTTGGACTGTTCGCCCGTAGAATATTGATATGGGGAAGTGATCATATGATATCTTAAGATTGGCAATGGTGGGGAAGCTGTAGTTGTAGCAGTTAACACTATTTTTCAATTGCTTTTTACATTATACGGATAAGTTTTGAAGGTATAAGAAAGAGCAGAGTGACAGGTGAAAATTATGTGGTGAAGAATGGCCACCCTATGGTCATAGGTGTATCCACTCCAAACCTCGTGGACAAGAAAGTCGTGTTGCATGATGGGAGGCTATGTGGTAGTCGTTTGGTGGGCCAAGTTAGTTATTTCTCCTTTTTGCTTTATTTTATCTTGTTTTTTAATTTGTTAGTAAGATAAAATATGTGTCCCAATAATTTAAGGTGGTTGGAATTTGTGCCAACTGACAAGCGATCACACTCAACTAAGTGGTGGGTTAAATGATGAGAAAAAAAAGTTGTTATAATGATATGATTAGTGTGATAGAATACGAGAATTGCTACTACTCTAATTACCATTAACACTCCTTTCATGGAATAGAGAGAATGTCAAATCTTCTTACATGTACTTTTTTTTATATGACTACATTTTTATAAATTTATTTTATTTAAAAAACATAATTAAAAAAAAGAGACTGCCAAATCTTTAACAAACCAATCTTGTTTTTTCTATAATATTTCAGTTTTCTGGATAAAACTAATTTTTATGATGAAATAATTTTTTTTTTCATTTAAAGGATTTAACCCTTTTTAGGAAAAACAAAATTTAAGAACCACTTTGGCGTCTAAGGCCACTTTGCTCAGTATTAATCACATTGTTTTAGTATCATACTATTACTATATGCATGCAGCTAGTTATTTTGATTACATTTGTCTAGCATTTTAGTATTATAAATATTTGACTTCATGTTATTTACATTTGTCTGGCAATATCCATAAACAAATCGGACAAGTCTAAACAAACGAAAAAACCGTTGGACTGATTAGCTGGATCGAGGAAAGACAACTCGAGATCAGTCCGGACTGAAGCAATCTCGACAAAGACCGCCGTTCCCGATAACTGTCACATCTAGGGTATACATCGAGTTGAATTGAGCTGGAGTGGATCAGATTGCACTACTTAAAGGAAAAGAAAAGCTAAATCGATTTGTTTTAAACATAACCTAAGCATAAAATGATATCATGAAATATGAATTTATTAATTTTATGTTTATGGGTCAAGAACTAAAGCATAAAAACATAAAAATCAAATAATCAAAGCTATAATAAGACACACTAGTATTTTAAGATTCATGAACTTAAAGATTTATATTAAAATACCAGAATTATTATTTACACGTGTACATGATTTGTTATTGTGTTTTCCAATTGGTTGTAAGGGATGATGGTCATTGTCTAATAAAACACCAATTATATGTTGCAACATATTTGTCTGTTTTAAATTGGCATATTGTTTTCAAGTGTGTGTGTGTGTTTTTTTTAATGTTTGCGTTATTTTATAATAAAATCGTTTCATTTGTTTAATCATAAGCGTACCACGTGATGTGTGGGTGTGGTGCTCACATCAAACTCCCTTACACTTAACATCAATCAAGTCATGAATATATTAATGACACACACACCTTGCAACAAATAAATTATATTGTATGTGTTTTAGTGTTAATAATTAAGATGATTGTTATCTTTGTATATGTTTTTTTTTCTAAGAGAATTTTATACTTTAAAATTAACAAACAAATGCAAACCGCATTTCTAGACAGGGCCGGCCTAAACAATTTTTGGATCATGGGCAGAATTTTAAAAGAGGCCTCTTAAAGTAAAAAAATTTCAACTCAAGTAAAACTTACATAGAACATATATACTCTTCAATTTCTTCTATTTTCTTTTTTTTTTGGTTACCCGATATATATATTTTTTGAAACATTATGAAAGAAGAAAGCTAATACTAATATTCAATTATTCAAATATTCAAACAAAAGATTAGACAGGACAACGAATGAGCAATTTCAACTTTCAAGAATCAATATACAATAATCAAATTTTAGAACTTAGAAATTATTCAAATACCCAACATTTAAGAATCAAAACTTAGAAGTCGGAAGTTATTTAAATAATCAAATATCCAATATTCAATAATCAATATTCATTAATCAAAACTCAGAACTCATAATCAATATTCAAGAATCAAAACTCAGATTTCAGAACTAATATATTATTCAAATAATCAAATACCCAATATTAAAAAATCAATGTTAACTAACTAAAACTCAGAACTTAGAATCAGTATTCAAGAATCAAAGGATTGAACTTATACACTAGGTTTTTGTGATCTAATAAACAACAATCAATGCCAATAGAACTCATCCAGTCATCCGAAGAAGTAAGAACTAAGAACATTCGCATTTAGAAATTAGAAACCAACTAAAGAATCAAAAAAAGAATTTTAGAACAACAATTGAAAAGTTAAATACTTACAATTTAGGAACTGCAGAGTGCAGGATTTGCGTTCAAATTTTTAGTTTGGGATTTTGAGTGAGACTTGCGAAGCAATCTGCCAATATGGAGCGATTTCAATTGGGAATTGCCGCAGTTCAACTGAGATTTCAGATTTTCAGTGCGATTATTTTCAGATTTTCGGTTCGAGAAGGCAATAACTAGGGGTGATTGTTGATTGTTGAAGAATGAAGGAGAAATCAAGACTTAAGAGCGAAATCAAGACTGGAGATCAAAAATCCAAAATCAAATGGTCTGAGTAGGTGAAGACGAGAACTAGGGTTGATTTTCAGGTTTGGGAAGCCGAGTCATTTCATCTTCACCACCGTTTCAACTATCACGAATCATGATTCCCTTGGCTTCATCCTCTAATAACTTTGAACATAACATCAAAAGTCGGAGACTGGATAGGGTAATCGGTGACTGCCGTTTTCCAGACATCGAACGACGAACATAACATTGAAACTTGAAAGCGCCGGGCCTTGAGGAGAGTGGGCTTCCTCTTTCTTTTGGGCTCCTTAATCTACTAAACTTTAAAATTACTAAGCTTACACACATATACATATATATAGACTATATTTTTAAAATGGGTCATGGGTCACCGCCCTGGTTGCCCTGCCTCTGGGCCGGGCCTGCTTCTAGAGCAGCAATATGCAAGTAGTGGACCAACCAAAGAAATCAAAAGATTAATTCATATTAGACTTGAGACACAACAATACTCAAACCATAGCATATCACGATCCTAAAGTCTCTCACTACAAGATAATAGATATCGATGATTTGCTAAAAACCCAAACGCAGTACAAACCAAACTTGAAGAGACTTGACTTTAACAACATACACACTAGTCATAAACCTCATGCCATAGAAGAGCTAAAAACCTTTAAATTTTAATGTTGTTGTATACCTATGATTGGATTGTTTTACCATGTATGTAATTAGCACTCGAACTCTTTTCACCTTGCTATCAATGGCCACCTTTTTTTTACGGGCCTTGGTAGTTCTGATACTGTTGTCACATTTATTCGTATGACGTATATCTTAAATTATTTGTTTATTCTAAGGGAGAATGATGCATGATGTTACATCATCTATCATAGGTGATGTTGCACTCACACACTCCTTAAATGAAGGGTATTTTAGACATTTCAATATTTATATTTAATTTACTATTTAATGAGATTGTGAGTGCAACACATCATATATGATGTTAACATCATATATCATTTCCTATTATTCTAAACATGGAAATTTACAACCATCTCATCTTTATAAAAAACTGAACTCGTTAAAAAAAGAAAATCACAGTAGTTATAAATTTATTAACAGGCCGGGCCCCCTGCATTCATTAAGTTGAGCCCACTTAAGCCCATTGCTCCTCTCAAATTATTTATCTCGTTCTCGTTCGTGATGGCTGAAGCTGTGGACAACAACGGCAGCAAGCAACCCAGGAAATACAAGCATCGATTCAGTCAAGCACGGTCTCAGCGAACATTTCGTCTCACTCTCAGTCTACTTGTCGACTCACGCTCACAATCACGCTCGCCTGGCGGCTCAGAAATTATAAATCTTGGAGGTAAATAAATTTCTAACCCTAAAACGTAATTTGATTGAAATTATAAGGAGGATATGGTTATTAGATGTTATTTAGGTATATTAAGAGTTTTAGATTGGTTATTTCTCTAAGAACTTGAGGTTGGTTGAAAATTCGAATTTATAGTTTGATGCATGGTTCTAAATAACGGAAATGTCTATGCCTCAAGCTTTAGGAGCTAGAGGCATTACTTGTGACAATTTTGTATATATTTTATAATTATATATATATTCAACATGTCATTATTAATACACAAAGTTGTACAAATGACGTCCAAAGTAACATATAAAAGTTACAAAATATAAATTTATAGAAGTTCAATACACGCGATCGCAAAATGTATACAAAAATAAGTCCAGTTTTTCAAGGTTGTAAAACTCGCTAGGCGGTACTTGAGCGGCCGACTGGGGAGTAGGAGTAATCGGCCTAGGCGGGGAGTACTCGGGGAGTATTCGGATTGAAACTTTT
>JAUEJL010096219.1:0-13680 GCA_032274825.1 Drosophyllum lusitanicum
CTTAAAAATAATACAACCAACTTTCATAATCTTCACATTGTATGCAACTTGTTGTATACTATGAAAGTTATGACAAATTTTATTGTATACAATGGTAGCTAAATAACAGACATAAAAAAAGTTGTTTGCATACAATTAATGAGAGAATTATAAAAGTTAATTGTATTATTTTTAAAAATTTATAGTTGATTGTATACAATGATAACTAAGACAAAATTCATTGTATTTTCATGCAATTTACCCAATTTTAAATATCAAACTCCAACACATAGATTACCTAATTTATTTAAATTCATTCATATTAATTAACTATAAAACTGATAGATTAACATTTATAACCATTTATTTTTTTGTATTTTGTATCTTTTTATGACAATTGTCATTGATAGACACATGTTGAAAACAATTATTTTTAAATATAATGGTATAAACAATTAATAAATGGATTTATAATATATGATTGAATAATTTTTTATATAGACCATATATGTTTTATCCATGCACCACTTAAATGATTGCATTAAATTATTTTGTCCAAATATAAGAAGAGGGGTAATATAGTCAATGGACGCGTATGAATTAATTAACTATTGTTTCTATTACGCATGCTTTTTTAGACGAGAGATGCTTTGTGTCCGACACTGATTATCATACCTAACAAGCACTGTTTTTTCGAGTTCTTTTAGCGAATAAAATGAAATAAAAAATACGGCCATTGGGGTTCTGCCCTGGTGGTCTGAAGGATTTTACCATATGGAAATGTCTCGGGTTCGAGTCTTCTTGTGAAGGTTTTTCTTCTGTGGTGAAGGAGTGGGAGTTTTCCGTTCAGGAGCGTGGTTTGGGGCTCGCATACTGCCATTTATGGATGTAATTGCGGACCCAGCCCACTAACAACTAACAACTAACTTGCTGTTAAAAAAAATGAATTAAATATTAAAAAAGTTAGGAAATTGAGAGTTTTGATTAATCAAGAAAATGAGAGGAAATTGAGAGTTTTTTACGCTTATTTTGCCTCAATAATTATCTTTTAAAAAATAAGTCAATTTATAAGTTAAAGATTTCCTTCATTTTTCTTCTCTTCAGGCTTTCTTAAACTTGTGAATATACCAAAAAAGTATTTGTTTAAATTATAATATCTTTAAACATATGATAAACAACGGTTAAGTTTGTGAAAAGAGTTAATTATATTTTTGATTTCTTTTATTTGGTAAAAAAATGTAAGTAAATTGGGTCAGGAAAAAAAAATGTAAGAAAATTGTGTTGGAAAGAAATAAACCCGTAAAATTGTGACTCACAAACCAATTCTATAATTTTGAGCAAATGTAAATGACTCTTGTAAAAATATAAAAACTAGAAGTTTTTTTTTAACTTGTGTTCTTAGCAGATGTAATGGGTTTGTTTTTCCATGGTGTTTTGTGGTTTAGTCGCGTATAACGCACTACAGGGAAATGACCTTTTAGCGACTACAAAAGTCGTCGCCAAAAGTATAAAAGTCCTCGCAAAAGTTTTTCGTGACGACATGTCGTTGCCAAAAGGTCGTCGTGGAAAGATCGTCTGTGATACTTTTTAGACAGAACTTGTCGTCGCGGAAAATGGAAGACCCTTCACCGACGACAAAAGTCGTCGCTAAAGACATTTTTAATAAAAAACAAAATTAAAATAAAAAGGCTTTTGCCACGACAAAAGTACAAAAGTACGGCTTTGTTATATTGGAATTTTTAGTTTGTTGTGTCAATCTTTGAGATGGTTATTATAAAAGTATCTTTACCTTTCAAAGCAATTTATAATTGTCTTCTTATAATATAAATAAAATACTAATATAAATAAAATTTATTAGACAATCATATCAATTGATTGATATAGGAATCATCCATTTTGGTAAAGCTAAAATCAAATTTTGAATTTTTTGTTCAAAATTGAATTCAATATTAACTTTTATTTGAAGCATAATTATTAGAGACAGTTTCATATATATTTTTCTTAAATCTTAAAATATCGTATTTGTCTACTTTAATTTACAAATATCATATTTATTTACTGATTATAACATGTCAAAATATAACATTTAATCAAATTCTTAGTTTTATAATTTTAAAATATTTTAAATTCTTTTTAATTATAACCAATACAGATTTGCCTTTATTACTCTTAATTATAGATATAATGATCGATAACTTGTACAATAAATATGATCACATTTCTCGTATTATGATACCATATTTTTGCCATCATGTTTGTCTCATTTTTTAGTTTTACACATTTTATAATTATTCAATATTTTTTTATTAATGTTTAATATATTTTTATATATATAACAAATTAACATGGTATATAAATCGCATTTTTTTGTAGATAGGTCAAACTCATGGTTACTTTCGTTGCCACTTATGTACATCAAAAGGCCAAGTTTCAACATGAACCATATTTTAAGAAATTAGGAAATAAAAATCTCAAAACTATTAATTCCGGCAAGATTTTATTAATAAATCACATCGAAATTTCGCCAGCCTTTCACTTGTCGGGCCTTTTGCCCTTTTGGTCTTCCAAAAAGACAACAAATTATAGCAAAAAAACTTTTTAACTCACTTAGTTTTATTATGGAGAAAGACGATGAAATATGACAAATAAATAAATTAAGAAAAATTATTGAAAAATATAAATCTTGTGCATACAAATAGTTCAAAGGGATGGAAAGAAAACACGAACTAGCGTCAAAATATGAAGGGAAATAAACCTATTTTTGGATTCATATTTACTTATTTAGAGACGTGATATATTCTCCTACTTTTTCCTACTACTCTAAGATCAATACAAGTGTCAAAATCAATGAAGGATATGAGAAAAGAGAATTAGTGGACTTCACATGTCATCTTGTGATGAGTAGGAGGATGAAGTTGAAAAAATAGTAGGAGGATATATTATTTTTCTTACTTGTTTAGTGAAGTGATTTGTACACAACAATCATAATTTTTATGCCCTATAAACATATAATCTATTATTTAATCCATGTGTTTAGTATATTTATTAAAACAACCACTTTTTATTATACATGATAAAGTAGTAATGTGCACAAATAATCTTCCATTTACTATATCATTATTCATTAATTAAGTAAGAGCAAAGGGGTTTTCTTACAAAAAAAAAAAAGAATTATAATGTGAGTCAACAATGGACAATTGTATCATGTAAGCGACCAATTTTAATGGGATGAAGTCATCTTTATTATAATTTTATATCTTAAAAGTCATTCAAATTACTATTGTAACTAATGTTTTATTTAATTCAATATCTTATCAACTTATTTAAAAAATTGAAAGGCAAAAGAGGATATTTTGAAGACTATATTATTTAAAATATATTTAATTTTACATGATTTGTTATTGTGTGTATTGAATTTTAAAAGTTTTTATTGTTTGTATTAAACTTTTAATTTGTTGCTATTGTATGTATTTTTGTTACGTTAAAAAGAAAAAAAATTAAGTCTGGTATATATAATAGGAGGTTTAATACACACAATAACGACAGATAAAAAGTTTGATACAATGTATAAGTTTTCAATGTTTGATACACAAAATATCAAAAGATATAAAGTTTGATACATTTAGAACCTATTATTTAATCAAATATCTTATCAACTTATTTAAAATTGATATAATCAAAACCTAGATGTATATTTGTAACTAATACTACTAGATACCCGTATAAAATAACAGATTTATAATTTTTAGTTTAATTATATAAGTTATTTACAAAAATTCATTACTATTTATAAATTCGTTACAGATTTTTTAGACTCATGTGTTCTACTTTTTATTTAGGACAAACTGTTTCAAAATAAAATGAAATTTAGTTAAGCTACCATCGTACACAACGTACATTAAAAAAACACAACTAACTTTGTTTTTAAGCACATTTTACGTAAAATTACCCACTCAACCGCTTACCATCTCATTTAAACACAAATAGAATAATTCCTTCATCTTCATCACTATGAAATAACCAGATGTCAACTTCTTCATCTTCAACCCAATTTATGAGACGAAATGGGGAAATGTACTACGATTGTGGTGACATTGTGTATGTGAAAACTTCGTGGAACAAGCTTAACCTTGGTAGAAGATTCGTGAGCTGCCACAATTATCTAAGTCTAAAAACCCTAATTTTGTTTGTGTTTCTGTTGTAATTGTGTGTGTAATGGTGCCCTTTTGAAATGGTTCCCTAAATCCATGTTTTTTTTCATTTTATGACAACGCACTAATAGGAAATGCAAATGCTATGTTTTCCTTGATCCTGAGCTTCCATGTCAGAGCTATAAAGACTTTATATACCAGATGAAGACAGAAAATGACAACATGAAGTTGATGATGAAAGGTTCTGTATAGGGGATTGATCATAAGAATGAGCTTAGAAGGAAACAAGTTGATGAATTTAGTTTCTATAAGTCAAAGATTAAAGTGTATGATAGGATCCTACTAGGTTTAATTATGTCTTTAATTGTTTTATCTATTTTAGTAGGGGTGATGTTGATGAAGCATGTTCTATAATAGATTACATTCATCTTATGATAATGGTTGTTTTGTCCATAACTTTGTCATCTTTTGGTTGTTACAGTGCACCCAGCCTAGTGTAAGTTATTTTAGCAAAATAACCATTATCATAGCCACATCATATTCCAAACCCAGTCTAAGTTATGCACATTGTCAACTGAACTTCTTGGTCCACCAGCTCTTTTTTTCATCTTGTTGATTTATACTCTTTGACTTTTACCCCTAATCTTAAGATCCAGAACTGGAGCAGGTTCAACAACTTCATCTACTTGAACTTGTACTTCTTCTTGGACAACTTGCTCCTTTGGAACTGGAACTTGAAGTGGAAATGGATCTGGAACTTACTCTTCTTGATCAACCTTACTTACTTGAATAGAATCTTGAAGTGGAAATGGAACCCCTTTACTGTTGAATGTAAATGTTGTTCAACTTTTAGGGTTAGTGTAAACACCATCACCACTTGGAATTATGCTTGTAACCTTACCAATTGAAAACCAATACATTCCACCTCCTTGTACCATTCTTTGCAACACTTGTGATGGAGAACATATGTATTATGTATTTATCTAAGTTTTAATTAATTAATGCATAATAATTGTTTGAGTTACGTGTCCTTCTTCTTGAACCACCTCCATTTGAACCAGCAACACTTGAATCACCACCTATACTTGCATCTTTTCTTGGCCTACCAACTCTTTTTTTGCATCTCTCTTAGGTGGATCTTGTTTCTTCTCTTTACATGATTTTCTATTATGCCCTTCTTTGAAACTGTTTTTGACATGTCATAATACTCCCTTTCTTTGAAACAGTTTTGATAGGCTCTTGTAATGGCTTCTTTGTGGGTCTATCCCCTTCATTTTTGTGTCTTACCCTTATTTTCTTTGGCCTTCCTGACATCCTTCTTTCTTTAGGTGGTGGTGGCTATATATTTTGTGTTTTCTCCTACATTCCCATACCACCTAGAGGATTTAGGTAATACATATATGCTTTCATGTAATTATTTGTCCTAAACCAACATGGAACATAATCTTTAGTATGTTTGTTCACTTTGAAAATAACTGCCATTGCATGTGGGCGTGGCAATCCTGACAGCTCCCATTGTATACAACTGCAAGTCCTATTGTACTCATCTACATCAAAAGAATACAATTCTTGCCTTACTTCAAATCTATTTCCTCGAGCAGGTATGTCATGCCAATATCTATGTTGTTCTTTGAGTCTTTCAATCCTCTTCCTTATGGATGGATACAAAACATCATGCCAATTAACACAAGCCTCCCTAATTGAATTCATCCTTTTCATTAGAATAACTCTAATACATTCTAGCATTATGATAATAGGCTTGTTTCTAACATTAAGTAAAATGAGTTGAAACATTCTAAAAATCCATTTTCAATTAAGTAACACCCTCTACCTAATTCAAAGAAAGCCCTAGACCCAGCTTTTAGGATTTCTTTCCATGAGGTATTCATATGCATTTGGCTTTGCAAGTTTGATTTCATCTATAATGTTGTTAAACAATTGAGGGTAGGTAGCTTTAGATGCTGCCCAAAGCAACCTTCTAAATTCAACACCTCCACATTATTTTTTGAAATTTTCATAAATATGCCTTGAACGTTGCCTAATGAAAGATAATGAACAATTAGTTAATAACTGACCTAATGAAAGATAATGAGTTTGTAACAGGCCCTGCACACTGCCTAATTAATCATACCTGTGCTCAACATGTAGCATTACCTTCTTGACAACTTCTAACAGACCCTGATAACAAAGCATTTTAGTGAGTTGTAACAAAACAGTGAATAATACCTTGTGTTGATATGACATAAGTGTGAGTCCACTTTCTTCTGGCATATCAATGTCTTCAACAAGCAAGTTTAAAAACCACTCCCAATTCTCTTTATTCTATACTGTCACAACAGTCCATGCAATAGGAAATATATGGTCGTTTCCATCTTTTCCTATAGTAGTTAATAGTTGGACTTGGCTTATTGTTTTCAAGAAACAACCATCCAAACCAATCACATTCCTACACCCCAACTTCCAACCTGCTTTTAAACCATAAAAACATACTTAAAACTTATCAAAATAAGTAACCTCATCAGCATTAACGGTTACAGACAATTAGATTGTTGAACGCAGATTCTTTTTCATTATCTCCTCACCATAATCCCATAACATACCATAATGCTCTACTATTGATTTTTCAAACATATCCGCAGCTCAATTCCTAGCTCTATAACATTGATTATCAGTTACATGACATTTGTACATCTTCATCATCAAATCTGCCAAATCAACCAATTTAATTTAGGAATTTTGCCTTATGTCCAAACTCTTTTTGTATCCATTTATAGTTTATTAACTTATCATACTTGAAGTTTCATGCACAACTATCCACATCATTCAAACTTTTCACTTGAAATGAACCTATTTTGTCAATCACAATAGCATAAAGCCTCCAAAGGCAATATGTTATGATTTCTACATCCTTATGTTTTACCCATTAATCGCCTTTTTCAAGATTTTTATTTTTACATGGCCTTCTCCCACACCTTGCAAGAAGTTGAGATTTAGAGCTCCTTTCATACAAAATTGAAAAAACATTTGCCAATGTATAATGGGTTAAGCATTCTTTGAGTTGTGCATGGCTTTCATACATTTCACCAACCTAGATAAATGAAAACATAAATGAAATTAAAATTTGATAACAATAAAGTCATTACAAAAAATCATATGAACACATACCATAGGTTTCTTAAACTTCCAATTGCTGTAAATCATGAATTGAATACTCTGGTTTAACCCTTGATCATCCTCTGTTTCTTCTACATTGCTTTGTCTAACCTCTTGTGTTTGCAATGCTTAGGATAGTTGAATCACAAATTGTCGGTGCTCAAAAAGATTCTCCTCGGCAGCTTCATTCTCTTCAAGATTTGGAATGCCATTCTTCAAGGTAAAGTTTTTTGATAATTTAATCTTTTTCCCCTTACCTTTTCAAATCTCTTCAACCTCATTCTCACCTTCTGGAAAGTAATCTAAAGATTTAGCATCATCTTCACTACTATCATCCACACTCTCATTCATATCATCATTCAAATTAGAATCATTATCACATCTAGGCTCACCAATATTAGAATTTAGATTATCATTATCACCTTCAACTTTTCTATCATCAAGATACGTTTATATGTCATCATCAAAATGATCTAAAAACACTACTATTTTCCCATAAGAGAAACCAAGTGAGAAAAAGGTCTCTGTTTCATCATCATAGTCAATCTTTCTAAGACCCTTACAAGATTCTAGTGTGCAACTACGTAATAAGTAATATATAGCTGATAATGGGTTTCCTATTTAGTTATCTAAATATTCAAACAGTTCTTGAAATGTTGATTCACGCATGACTATTGCGATCTTACTACCATTGGAGTATCTCAAAGGATGAAACAAGAAACAATCGTCATACCATACTTCAAGAGTAATTGCATTCATCTGTATTAAAAAAACTAATTTCAACAAATATCCAACGATTACATACCAAGGAAACATAAAACACATGAAATCAACAAGGATTTTTGAATACTACAGTACCCACATAATCTTCGGTAAACGACAAGGGTAAGTTACAAATGATTAGTAAGGAAATCATCAAAGAAACAAACAATCATACCTTCAATAACTGTCATATTGCTCAATTGAAACTTCCTCATTGATCAATTTCAAATATTTTAGAAGCCAGCCTCTTGCATACAATGGCTTCGTCAGTGAGAAATTACGAGTTTGCATGAATAAGGGTTTTTACCGTTTACTTACGGAGTAAATGAGACTTGGTAACCGGCTACCAGTTAACCAAGTGACCTTTTGCATAAAATATGCATAAAAACAAAGTCAGCTGTATTTTTTAAATTACGTTGTATACATAAGTAGCTTAGTTAAAGTCTATTGTATTTTGAAGCAGTTTGCCCTTTTATTTAAACAGATGTGTTCTACTTACACACGTGGTTTTAAGACCTAAGTTTAGAATATTCATTTTCTATACGATATTTTTGGTTTCTTATAGAATTTTACTTAAATTTTAACCTATATATAATCTTTATATATTGTAATTTACTTTACATGGATTTAATATCTTTAAAAAAAATCTTTCTTATAGAAGGTAAAGTTATTATATACGCATATAATTGACTAAAATTATTTATATATTTTTTCTTTTGTGTAAATAATATGACATTTTTTATTTAACTGACAGAAATGTGAATTCATCGTGACTAGGAGAAATCGAAATATTTTTGGCTTAATTTTCCAAATCAACATTAACTTTAATAAAAATCCACTGTACGTATTTGGCTTCACGACGGCTATATACATATTTTAAATTATTATAGCTTTATTATATTAACTAGACTAAATGTCCGTGTGATACACGGGTTGGTTTAAATGATAATAAATATTAAACGATAATAAAAACGTATTAAATAATAATAAAACGCGAATTAAATGAGAATTTAAAAAATGACGACGTATGGCATCAACACTCTAACCAGAAGTGAAAACATCGAGGCGAGTGGGAGTGCAGACTTTACGGCAGAAACGTGGTATCATGATATGAAGAGATGTGATTGTATTTCTTATATAAGTTATCGATCATTATTGTTACAATTAAGGGTAGTAAAGTTAAACGTTATTGGTTATAATTAAAAAGAATTTAAAATGATTATAAAATATTTTGGAATGATACAACTAAGAATTCAGTTAATTATGATATTTTGAAATATTATATAAAGAGCAAATATGATATTTGTAAATTAAGGTGGACAAATACGATTTTATATGATTTAATAAGGGCATATATGAAAATATCTCTAATAATTTTGACACTAAAAAGTCAAAATTGATTTTTTGATTTTAAGTGAATGAATGGTCAAGATTAAATTTTTTTTAAATGAATGGTTCAAATCGTCTAATAAATTTTATCAAATTAGTCTTTTATTTATATTAGAAGATGTTCTCGTATTGCAGATTTGACAAAACAATTGAAATTGTTTGGCTATTGTATACATATATCGTAGTTTATTTTATTTTTTTCTGACATTTCAAGAAATGCAATGGAAAAAAAAAGCAATGCTACGTATAATTATATAAAAGTTTTTTCTATATAAATATTTGATGTACAATAACATACCCGAGCACCGCAAGGGTATTACACTAGTTATAATTAATTATACCTATTAAATAATTAATCAAAATATTTTTAATTCTTAGTATAACTTCAGCCCATATCCTTCTCCTCACCCCTCAATATAATTTCTCTGGCTTATCTTTTCTTATCCCAAACGTCGACCTCACTTTTTTGACGACACACACGCAGATGAAGAAGATACCTTTAAAGGGTCGCTGGGAGATGAACAAAGACAAACATAACCCAAATTTCCAAATTGACATTCATCATATAGTTTAGATAGAGAATCGGACGTGCCTCAAACATAACCTAGATATGTTCTACAAATCAAGAACCCAAACTGGCAGCGATGATAGATTGGTTGTGATGGAAACCTCGGACGTGCCAAAGATAGCCAGAGTGGCCGGCGTTAGGGTGCCGTCATCCCCGGTGGTCGGGCAGGGCGGTGTGGTGAATGAAGATTGAAGTAGATGAAGGGCGGTGCGTAAAACGACGGATGAAGCAGATGGGGTGGGTAATGGGTGGTTGCCGTCATCTCCGGTGCTTGGCTCTGAAAGTTGAAGAAGATGAAATGAGTCGAGGGGTGAAGGGATGTAGATGGGTGTGGGGTGTTACTAATGTATTAATAAAGTTTGAGTAATTACTTAATAAGTCAATATTAGGTATAAATAGTTATAATATTAGTTTTTTTTATAACTACCCTATTAAAAAAAACTACACTTGTTTAGTAAATACGTTTGAAACTATATCATTTTAATAAATAAGTTTTTCAAATACATTTGTTTCGTCAAAAACTCTATTACAATATGTATCCATACCCATGAATTATTCTTAATTAAATTTTCTTTTGGTACGTATTTCATGTAAATAGGGACTTAAATTATTATCTTCTTGTTTAAATTGGCACTGGTTTCATAAGTTTCTTGGTTGGTTTAAGTAAGACTGTCAATTCGGGTCGGGTTTGTGTTGTTCGGTTCGGGTTAGTTTCTTGTTAACCCAATTTCGACCAATTTATTTTCGTGTCAGGTTCGGGTTGTGTCAATTTTTTTCGTGTCAGGTTCATGTCGACCTTTGGGTCGACCCATTTAGGCCGAATGTCATGGGCACAATTTTTTTTTCGAGTACGGTTTTCCATTTCAACTACAATTTTCTTTATATATTTCAAATTACATATTTGTTTTCCAACTTTCGGTAAGAATTTCTAAAATAATTTTCGTTTATATTCTAACTTCAATAATCAATGTTCGTTTCGATTGTATTCAAACTTCAAATTATGTATTTATTTTCGTTTGATTCAAAATTTGATTTGATTTTGTATTCATTTATATAAATGAATATAATAAAAACTATAATGTATTAATATTATATCCAGTACCAATAAGTAATGTCATTGAACAACCGAATAATTTAAAATTATTCATCATTAAATAGAATTGTGAATCGATTCAAAATACTAAAGTATCACCTATCAAATAATCAAATGTAAAAGTACTAAAATCATATAATGAAATTAACAAATACCAAAATAACATACTATTGTTTTAACTATAAATATTGATTTGTTTATTTTGAGTCTTTAACGTTTAAGAGCTTTGTACTTTTGATTGACGGCTTTTATTTCGCTAAGATGTCACTCTCTTATTTGAATTCACAATCTTCTTTTTAAAATTTAAATTTCAAGTATTAAACAAAATTTTAAGATGTTATAGTTTTACCCTTAAACGAGTCATTTTTGGGTTGTCGGGTTGACCCTAACCCAACCCATTTATATTTGTGTCAACCCACTTTTGACCCATTTCGGGTTCGTGTCACTTTCTTCGGGTCGGGTTCGGGTCGACTCTAAAATTGCCAACCTCAGGTTCAAACATGGGTAGGAGTTCAGAAAAAAATGAAGAAACTTACTTTAACAAACACCAATCATAAAGTATTTAGCTACTATTATGCAATAATATATATAGTATTATATATTTATTTAAATTTTAATGATTTATTACTTATGTTTAATATTCATATACATAAGTATTTTTTAACTGAATTAAAAAATTCACTAAGTCGTATATGAAAAATATATCTTTTAAGTAATTAATATATTAGAGTCAACTATAATTAAAAATCTATATATATTATTAAAAATAACTAATTAGAATTATATATTTATTTAAGTTTTAATGCGTTTTTTACGTTTGTATATTGAAGAATCACTTTTGAAATTCACATTAAAAATACAATAAGTTGACATCCAATTAATTATTAGTAAACTAAAGTAATTAAGTAGAAACCAACAATTAATCATATAAGCAATAAAAATTGACGTCGTTCATCAAACTTAAGTGTTTTTTAAATTTTAAATTTGTATTAAGTTCACATCTTACCCATAACCAAACTATTCCCACTCCATGTTAGTTCAAAAGCAATAGATTAAATTGAGATATTATAAAAGAGCAAACATATTGTTTTCGGCTTTATCGGACAAGCAAAATGCTAGTCTTAGACCATGTGCATTCATCTCACTAACCCTCACATCCATCCCGCTTAACTATTCTCTATTTTAAAAAAATTAACAAATAAATGTAGAGAGAAGAGAGAGATAGATAGAAGAAGAGAGAGAAAAGGAGAAGATCAGCATGAGTTTCAACCAGCTTTAGAGTTTGGGTGGTTGGGACGATGGTGTGAAACCCGGTCACGCTACATCCCGAGGGATGGATTCGCCCGGTCTTAGAAGGTATAGTAGAATAATTCCTTGGTCATTTAATGCATGTAGGAATCATGTTCTTAATTGCATTCAAAATTAGAAATTTAATGTGGAATAAGTCAAGAAAATGACACCATTGGTTACAAATTAAGAATGTACGAATCACAATAGGACTGAATTGTGATTATGCATCATCAAATAAATAAGCGAAAGAGAAAGAAGACAAAGAGAAGAAAAGATGATGTCATATTCATACTTTAAATAGAAAAGGAACATCCAAATAAAAGAAAAATGAAGTACATTCAGCATAAAATAAGTAGATAAACAAGGTCCATAATTGTAATCAAACCTAAAAAATTGCAAACTTTTTAATAATAAAAAGGGCAAATTATATTAAAATACAATAAACTATGCAAATATTATTATTGTATGCAACTAACTTTATTTTGTACCTAAAAATACTCACAACTTACAAATTTAGTTCATTGTATGCAAGATACTTATGATAATATGCAACTTATCAGTAACCTGGCAAAAAATAAAAGAACTTTGGTATCTAAAAATATAAACAACTTTCAAATTTTATTTATTGTATACAATGGATAACGGGTAACGAGGTAATCGGGTTACCAATTATATACAATGAACCAAATTTGTAAGTAGTATGTATTTTTAGGTATAAAATAAAGTTAATTGCATACAATAACAATATTTGCAAAGTTTTTGTATTTTCGCGCATTTTACCATAATAAAAAAGAAGTAAATAATAATCGTTTCCGCTATAAAGATAAGTGCGCTTGTAGTAAACATCGAGATCCAAAACCGTAAATTCCAACTCTATATAAATTCCATCTTGTGTTTCATAGTCCTTTAATTAGAGTTTAGTTTACACAAGAGGTGATATACCATTCTAATTTTTCTTCCTACTTATCCTCCTACTTAAAAGATTAACACAAGTGTCAAAATCAATGGAGGAGGCGAAGAAAGAGAATTAGTGGACTATACATATCATTTTGTGATGAGTAAGAGCATGAAGTAGGAGGACGAAGTAGGAGAATATATCATTTTTCTTAGTTTACACACAACATCAACAAATAAGAAATAATATCAACTTGTTTGACACACACAATTACAATATTATATAAATTAAATACATTTTGGTACCATAAACCCTTCTTTTTAGTTTTGTACGTACGTAGAAAATCAACACCAATTTTCTACACATATGGACAAGGAAGTTAGAAATAATATCAACTTGT
>JAUEJL010096230.1:0-13680 GCA_032274825.1 Drosophyllum lusitanicum
TATGTAAAGTTTAGTTATTAAAATGGAATATAAGAATCTTATTAACTATATCTAATAGTTACTCAATTTAGTTTATACGAAGGGTAATTTAGTAATTTCAAAACACTTAAAATTTAAGAGTTTAAGCAAAAGGTTATAAATGTTTTATTATATTTTATAGATTATAGATTATAGATATTAGTTGAACCTGTCATGTTTTGGACGAAGGTGTGCCTTCATATAGAGGTGACCATTTTGGTGCTTCCTTGGACAAACATACCTTGCAAAAGTGTTCGTCATTTCTGTAATATCTAGATGCATGGTGACTTAATAGTACGGCGTCTTTATGTCAGTTTCTGAATAGTTAATTTGTCAAATATACTTATATCATCTAGCTAATATTTTGTTAGTATATTATAATATAATATGACCCTAATTGCTCCACCAGAGCAGTGAACACACACCATTTTTACGAGCATGTAAGATAAATCATTTTTAATATTCGAATTTTAACAAAGTAGTTGATTTTTAAGACATCAATAAAAGTTCACGTATAGTGTCAACCTTTTGACCGTCCTCAGATCTCACGAGATCAAATAGCGCATCCTATATTTTTTACTTTTTGGAGGGTCAAATTCTTAATAATCATGATCTTTTTTGTAACCTAAATTTATTATATTCAATTTTTATTGTAGGAAATATTTGAAAATCAAACGTTTTTATTTCTTAAGATTAGTGTCCCTACCGTTAGTGGGGATGGACGGCATATACATTGTTTTTGAGTTCCATATGGAATTGCTTTATTGGTCAATGGATCTTGGGCTGCTGATAAATAATTTATCTTACCTCCAAGGTGGCATTTGTATATTTATGCTTATTTGTATTTAACAAGATTTGTACTATACAATAAAAGTATTCGTTAATATTCTTATGAGAAAAATAGTTTATAAGTTTGTAAAAATAAAACAGTCGTATTTGTTATGTATAACATGATAATTAAATATAAAAAAAGATTAAATTTGTTGTTTTTATTCAAAATTCTTTGTTCACAAATCACCTTGTAGTTATGGTATAAGTTAATTTGTGTCGTAAAGGCCTTTAAGCCCATGTCTTAATAGTCCTTCTGGAGGGACATTTGCATCTAATAATCCTTGTATTGTGTGTATGTGCATCTAATAATCTTTGTAGTGTGTATCTGTTTTCTAATTGTACAACACCATATATTTTATGACATGTGGAATTGATAAAACAAAAGTATGGTTTTGTATGTGTGTTCATCATTGTCGTTTACAGTCTCCTCAGTTTTTCTAGTTTAGTTTATTTGTTTTTCTAGTTTTTGAAAGTTAACTAAAATTGAAGCGATCAGTATTTTAAATGAAAATAATCGGACAGATAATTGAATTATGGTCAGATTTGATTTTCAGTAAAGTAAGAATGTGAGACTTAATCCTGACTGTTCATTTGATTTGATCAGATGGTCTACATTAGACCATTCATTTTATTCATTACCTAGCCTTGAATTGCGACGGCTATGAATTACAATAGGTGAATTGCGACCGTTAGATCTAATAACATCTAATTGATGGCTAGAATTTGTTCTTTCATTTTCACCTAAATATTCATGATCACAATAACTCTCCTCTATAATAAAAATATAACTAAAAAGAAACTTAACATAGATAAACCATATAAGCGAAAGACAAATTATTTTGAATATGTGATAATAAGTATTATGACGGCCGTCTTAACCGTATATAAATTGGTTTTCTTAATAGTATACATTAATACTAGCTTAGCATTTCGGGATCATCATACAGAATATCATCATCAAATTTATAATCAAATTTGAATTTTTTTAATTTAATTCAATTAGTATATGTGTTTATATAAATAACCACGAAAATAGGTAAATGTACCTATTAAATTATTTGAGTAAATGTTTTTGTTAAAATACCTAAGTATTAACTAACTAGATCACTTAAAAATAACATCCGAGGAAAAACAATTTATTCTTAAGTTATTTTAGAAAATAAAGAGGGATGATTAATAAAAAATTTCTAAAAGAAATAAAGATATTATCGCCTCTTTTCTTTTAATATATTTAAAAATTAAAGATGTTTTATTCCCTTCTTTTACGGATATTTTTTTGTAATACAAACAAATGTTACACACCAAAATATATCATTGAACTTTAGACATAAAATATGATATCCCAATCACGTGCCCAAATATGAAAGAGAAAAGGAAAAGAATAGAGGGAAACAATCCCAAATATGAAAGAGAAAAGGAAAAGAATAGAGGGAAACAATCACGTTTTTACGCGTTACCTTTAAGGGAGTGTTTTTTAGCTTATTAAGGGTTTTTTTCGGGCTTATTTTTTAGAAACTCGTTTTTTTCGGCTATTTCTTCTTGTAATTCATAATAAGCTCAAAAGTCAGAAAATAAATCGGAAAAAACCAGCTTATAAAAAATAAACCCTAAATAAGCTAAAACAAACACCCCCTAGAAGAAGCAAATTATAAATGTAAATCACTTATGTAATATTTATTATTTAGAAGTATTAGAAACACAAATATAAATAAGTAAATAATATATACTTTTTCAATATCGATGTACGTTATTCCAATTCTATAAGAACAGAGAAAGTGTATCACTCCCTCACATCGTAACATCTTGTCTTGTTAGTTTTTTCATTATCACACTGGTTATTACATATTCAACAAACCTTGTCTCTACTTATCACATTTTAAAAATATATAACAAATTAAAAATAAAAACAAAGAGTCAAGCTATTTCCACCATGACGTAAGTCGCGGTGGTATATTCGGGCATCACGTTCACTATGGCATATGCCATATGCACACCCTCGGTCCCTCATAATGTCAAGATTTTTCAAACTAAAACCAAAAATAATAATTATAATCTACGTACATAAATCAAATGTTGTTCAAAAGCGATTATTTTAAGATTTAATTACAGTTGAGTAGAAATGTTAAATCACATATTCACATGACACACAATCGTACACACTACACAATAGTTTTACTATACAAATCGTTAAAAGTGTGTAACAATATGAAACCATATAATAACAATACTGAAAAGTTAAGAAATATAAATACCACTTACAATATCTTATGATACTAGTATAATATAGATATGATACCGATTCAACACCAAGTAGGTGCCAAATTATACCTCGAAATAGGTCAAAAGTCTGGAATAGTAATTTCAAACCGACTTTTTTATTAAATGACACTGTTTAAGGAAAAAAACAAGCAAATCAGTTTGAACCCGTATCTATCAACTAAGTACCTAAACGGCTAAACATACCGTGCCAAAACACGACTTTTTGCTCTAATTGATACCGGTAGAGTGGGGCTGGTATTTTGCTATTTTGTTTGTATTTGATGTTAAACGTCAAGCCTTGTTGTTAGATGTGACCCTTTTTATGGGGTTGAGTTTTTCTCTTGCAAGCTCACATACCGCCATGTTTTGTATGGTTTTGTTATTATGCAAGTTATAGTTTCTTAAAAAAAATGTTAGTAGTAAAAAGTTTTGCACACTACCGCAAAATGCAAATCACCTCTTTCATTAGGATTAGGATTAGGATTAGGATTTAGGAATAAAGAAAAGAGCAGACAGACAGGAGTGTAACGTGGACAACCCAACCTTCGATGGTGAATTTGAATATGATATGGTAACATACTAACATGTTAATTATTCTCTTCCTCTAAAGGAAAAAATAAAAACAAAATAAATAATACGAATTTATTTTTGGTCCGCAATAAAAATTCTTCCCCGAGGATTCATACCGATGTCTCAGGAAAAGGAAAACGGCGTTTCTCTGTTTCTCTCTCCCTCCTCACCTAAAACTGTAAGCATCTGCGAACCCTAATTTCTCTGTTCATTCAAATTCCTCGTCCTTATGCTACACATATCTACCAGAGATTCGTGTTTCTTTGACTTGCTTACATGTTATTCTTGCTCATTTCATAGGAAATGATCGATTTCTGTCGCACCTTCAAAACGTTGTGTTTAGGGTTTATTCTTGATGCGTGTTTTGCTTGTAGTTACGATTCACTTGTTTGCCTCATCTAGCACTAAGTTTTTGGCCTTCTGCAAGTTCGGATCACTGTGATTTGAACTTGGATCTTAACTTTTACTACATGTGTTTCTATCTTCTACGTGGATGTTTTTGAGGTAATTCTCAATGCAGATCAATGGTTGAATAGCATAATCGATTTGGATTTTTCTAATCGAAAAAAACGCCGTTTGAAAGAAGTGATTTTGGATGTCACAAGATTGAATTTCGACATTAATACTGATATGTTTAGTACCTCTGCGAGAAATTTGTGACCACATTTATCCTTTTAACTGGTAACAGTTAATGGAATACGTCAGTGTTAAATTTGCCTTTGAAAAATTGTGGTCAAGTGCAGGTCTATTTGACACCAGAATGCAAATGTGGTAGAGTCAGTAATCAGATCTTTGGGGTTTGATTAATCTTTAGATCAGGATGATTTTTCCACGAGTACTAATAAGAAGAATGGTAGAATGGAACAAGGTTATAAAAGTCGCTAGGTGATATACCGTCAGTCGACTACCTTCAAGCGATTAATCGGTCGGTGATTAATCAGTTTCTAGGCAGGGAGAAAGGGACCCTAAACTATAAAGGAATTTATTTTTAAAAAATAAATATTAGCGATGCCCTAACAAAATAAGTCAATAACCATCAAAAAGTTTAAAAAGCTTGAAAAATAAAAACCATAAGTCCACAATTAGTTTAGTAAACTCAAAAAATAAAACCACACGTCCTGTAACCCCTAAGTGGGTTAAGCAGATTTCAATTTATAAAAAAATAAAGTTAAAGCCTTTCGTTGACTGCCCAGGACCGATTTTGACCACAACTGATAGACTTCACAAATTAAGTGATTTATAGGTCGGTGGGCCGCCGATAATCACCTAAGCCGTGATTGATTAATTGGCCTCGCAGACTGATTTTTACAACACTTGAACGGAATGCAAATGTCCAATCTGGACTCCTCACCAACTTTTTAGTGCAAAATAGGCACAATAATAGAGCAATAGGCTGGGCTAACCTACAAAAATGTAATGGATCATCTGTGCCGTCTGTAATGTCAAAACAGTCATCTTTCTGAAACCAGAAAAAATCAAAATTCTATTTGATCTATTATTAGGATTGAAATGAAATTAAAGGTAAAATGAAAGTGATACCCTTTCTGTTGTAAGATCAAGTGAATAGTTGAATGCGTACACATATTTTTTTGGGCTAGTTTAGACCAAGTTGTTTGAAAATATGGTGATGATTACTCCATTCAGAATAGCATATCTAACCGACCTGACCATTTGATAAATTCATTTGGATTTACCATATTCAACAAATTTTATAATGATGCAATTAAATTTCACGTAGCAATATTAAAAGTTATGTGATTCGGAAAACTAGTATTTACCTCAACTCACAATTTATTTTAACTTGCAGTGCATATATATCTCTATAAAAACTCAAATTATCATAGAAATGTAAGCGTCACTTAAAACAAGTCAAGAAGATATGTGTACCGTGCTATCGGTTTTGATTCTAAATGCTTGCATGTATGTGCTATTGTAAAAATAACCGTAGCATAAAGTCTTCTAAAGACGAGCCAGTCAGTACTATAAAATATTGTACACTACTAAAATTTGAAAGGCGGTGGTATCTCAATCTTGATCGTGTTGAAGCTATTTACTTAGTTTGTGGCATTTTGTTGTGTGCAACTGTGCATTGTTTATTATGTAACAAAAATTTAAGACCTAAAGCTTGTAATTGTGGATTTTTGGTGCCACTTGCAAGCAATAAAATTGAATCAAATTAATCTTCCACTGGAAGTGATTATATATGCAGCTTTTTAGCCAATTATAATTATCTGAAACTCATGTTATTGTATAGTTATGCCTTTGGGTTAGGAGCAGTCTGGCAACATGAGGACTGGACTAGTCTGGACTAGACTGTGCATGTTCATAAAACTAGGATGTTTCATCTGTGACTTGAAATAAATTTTATATTTTCTTCCTTTTCTGTTTACCAGATTTCTTCATCTTCCTTTGTTATGTATGTCTGTTGGTATCATTTTTATTTGTGAATTTTATAGCTGTTTGGTTACAATATGTTGTAAAGCATTTCTGTTTCATGTGAAATTATTGATATAATGTTTTTCACATGAATTTATATGTATAGGGAATATACATTTTTTTAAACTATCAATGTTATAGGGTTCCTAGCTTTCTGTAGGCGTCAGCAATTCTCAGCATGCCCACATTACACCTTACAACCTCATTTCATTGGGCCTCGATAACACGGTGTCATTAAGTGTTGTGTGCTCTTTTATTCTTATCATATAACTTGTTTCCTAAAACTAATTGCTATATGGATTTCATTACTGTGTGGGATTTTTTATGCTGTAGCCTATTTTTATTCTTAACTAGACGCTTTTTTCATGGTTTTCACTTTTCAGGCATCCTTGGCCTGGTCCAACAAATATTGCACTGTAGAATTCTGGAGGATTCTGTAAGTCCTTTAGGAATTGCTCGTGTAGTTACGTAGAGATTGACATTTAATTTTGGGCACTTTTAACACAATGAAAGGCATGTACCGCAGGTTAGTTGAGATACTTTTGCTGAACATTGGTTTACATTGTCAATTTGTGTATGTTGGGTTGTTAAAAAAAATGTGAGTTCTGTCTGGTTGAGCCATGTTGATTTATCAATTTTTGGTATTTTTGATCCAGTGGTGTTTTCAAGAAGTCAAATGGCAGTGCAAAACTAGTTATAACGACAATTATGGGAATTGTTGTTGGATATTTCATTGGTGTTTCTTTTCCATCCGTTTCTCTTACCAAGGTAAGTTCTGAATCTTGGATGTATATATACCGCAAAAACAGTCTATTTGATTTTCTGTAATATCTTTCAGGTTATCTTACCTACAAGCATTTATTCACCATTTGATGTAACAATGCATGAGGATCAATCTAAGGCTCTTGAACGCAGCTTCCCTGAAAATCTTGGTTCTGGTAATACACCTGCAACACCTAAGGTATATTTCCTGATGATATTTATGGAGTTGATTGCTTGTTGAAACAAGTGTATCTTTATCAATTGCTTCATCATAAAAATATGTCCGACTATATACATTGTTTTACCTGTATTATGTGTCCTAATCCCTATATAAATGATTAAGAACATTTGGAAAATATATTTTGGAACATTTAGAAGCTCTGCTTCTCTGGTTGCTATATTGGAAAATATATGTTGAAACATTTATAAGTTATGCTCTGCAGTTATGGTTCAGGAGATTCTTTAGATTTGGCATTTTTGAATGATAATCTAGAACAATTGATGAATAGTTGAACACTTTAGTTAAGTTACATGCTTATTAACTGGCGCCTCATTGCACTTTTGTACCAGATCTATGTTCCAACAAATCCTCGTGGCGCAGAGTCATTGCCTCCAGGAATTGTAGTCCCAGAGACAGACTTATACTTAAGAAGATTATGGGGTGAACCAAGTGAGGTATGCATTCATGTCTCCTTTTTGCATGTTCATTATGCAATCTGTGTATATTGCAACGTGTAGGTTGATACACAACAGTGGCCAGAGCTAAGGAAGTTTTGGTTGGAGTACGTTGATACGCTGCAGCTGCTTTATAACATGTTGCACTTTTCAGGATTTGAAGAAGAAGCCAAAGTACTTGGTAACCTTCACTGTTGGTTGGGGTCAAAGGGATAATATTGACAAATCAATAAAAAAGGTTTCACCATATAGCCTTTCCTAGTTTCCTTTCTGTTAATTATATCTGATGCTTATTTTAAGGATACTGAGGTTTGGTGGTGATTATTTGTAGTTTTCTGCGGACTTCCAAATCTTGCTTTTTCACTATGACGGCCTAGTTACGGAGTGGGATCAATATGAGTGGTCAAAGCAGGCAATACACATCAGCGTAAGGAAACAAACCAAATGGTATGTTTGAGGTTCTGCGTTATTTCAAACTTCATTATTCATGTTTAACACGTTCCTCCTCTTTGTTTTAATTGTTTTCTTAACTTTTTTTTCTAAAAGGTGGTATGCAAAGAGGTTTCTGCATCCAGATATTGTAGCAGCATATGAGTATATTTTCATTTGGGATGAAGATCTTGGAGTTGAACACTTCAGTGCAGACAAGTATTTTTCTCTTTCTCTGCTCTTGAATTTTCCGTCACAGATGTGTATACCCTAAAAATTAATTTCCTATGAGTTGTATTCCAGGTATATCCAGCTGGTAAAGAAACATGGTTTGGAGATTTCTCAGCCTGGTCTTGAGCCCAATAATGGATTAACTTGGCAAATGACAAAGCGGAGAGGTGATAAAGAAGTTCACAAGTATGTTATGATTCTTTAATTATTTATATTCTATAGTGGATCTCGAAGTAGCTTTTAAATGTGGGCCATTCTTGAGTCCTATATGCCTTTATTTGTCCTCAGGGATACAGAAGAGAAACCAGGATGGTGCAGTGATCCTCATCTACCTCCATGTGCAGCGTATTTCTCTCTCTCTCACTCTCTCTCTCACACACACACACACACACACACATACACCTATTATAATAATGTGAATCAACTTGGCTCTTTTCATCTACTTTAAAATAAGATATTAAACATTAGTATCTGGCTTGGAGATGAAATTGTATTGCTAGTGCTAAACTGCTAATCGGAGTTCATTGAACAAGGATGATACTTGCTGATAAATATGCATGTGGTTGTGTTTAGCTTGCATGAGGATAATAAAGGAATATTAATGAACAAGGATGATACTTGCTGATAGAATAGCATATTCATTATCAAGAATGCTTCTTATTGATATTTAGGATTGTGCGACATTTGCATGTTTATTTGTTTGTATAGAGATACATGTCAAAGATCGGTTTATGCATTGTTGTATGTGTATGAAAGCAGTAATCCTTTTAGCAATTCCTTGGACCTAATTCTTAGAAAGGTGCAGTTGTATCAAGAGCTACATACACGAAACTTCAAATTGATATTGTGCGCTAAATGTCTTTCATACATATGTCAAGTTAACGTATGACTTATCAGTTCTAATGCGCGTCAGTTGTAACTTTGGTTTAATTACAAATTCTGCTGCTTTTTTTTCAGATTTGTAGAGATCATGGCTCCTGTATTCTCTCGGGCAGCATGGCGGTGTGTGTGGCATATGATTCAGGTAAAGATATATATATTTCAAGTATCAAGAGTATACGGTGAAAAGAGACATGTGCACATCAGAATCTTTTGGAGGTTCATGTGTTTTCGGTCTAGTACAAAATATTCTGCCTTTGAGATCATACAATCACCAATAATGCTAATATTGGCTTTATTGTGCTCTTGTCAGAATGATTTGGTACATGGATGGGGTTTGGATTTTGCACTTAGAAGATGCGTAAAGGTTAGTCATTCATTTTTATTTTCTTGTCATGTATCACTGATCTAGAACTGAACTAAATGTGGAACTGTTGATGTCCACATAGGTTCATAGTGTACGCTGTTCTATCATCCTGATGTTCCAATATTATTTTTAACTGTCTACTAAGCGTCCTTAAAGGTTTTTCTAGACTCATTTGACATTCCCTGCTGTTTCTTAAATTTTTATTTTTGTATTTATCCAACCTGAAACTTAGGATTGAAATTTTACCTTTACCTAAAAGATTTAGGGACAAAAAGAGCAAAAACTATCTTCTTTCTTTGTGTTATATATGTTTCTGTGCATGAATAATCACAATATACTCCTTCCTGAGTATCGGAGATAAAACTTTGTAACGGGGAACCTTTTAAATGAATTTATATTGCCTTGAACATTTTAGATTACTATTTTGACTTTCTGAATCACAATAACATGGGAATAAGAGGGAGAGGATATTAGATTTTTACATCCCACACTTACTGTTATATAAGCTGTCCTTAATTAATTTACCTAGTAAAGATTTGCTTCAGGATGTTGAGCAAGAAATTATTATTTCAACCAGTTTTGCTGACATTCTGGTCTTGCTTGGGTACCAAAAATAAGGGTCTTAACATTTATGATTTAGTTTATGCTTTAAGACATCTCTTGGGAAAAGGATTCATCAAATTCTTTTTAACATATGAATTGACATTTGGATTTATATCACCTAAATATTGGACACGTAATCTTAAACATGCTAATAGTAGTATCCTAATTCTATGGCTACGTGCTTCTTTTCACAATATGATACTACATAATCTGATAGATAGATACTCAGCAAACTTGTGTCTTCTCACAGCCAGCACACGAGAAAATTGGCGTTGTTGATTCACAGTGGATCATTCATCAAGTTGTTCCTTCTCTTGGTAGCCAGGTGAGTTAACCATTTTGTTTGAAAATTACGCTGCTATTTTTCCTTCATTACTTCTGACATTATTTCCCCCCTTTTTTTGTTGGTTGATTCAGGGTCAGTCTGAGAACGGTGAAGCTCCATGGAAGGGGGTACGGGAAGTTTTCACATTTCTAGTGATTATTCTAATAAATAATAAGGGATTACACGAATATGAGTTTTGGCTTTTGTGTTCATAATAGGTAAGAGATAGATGCAGAAGCGAGTGGGCATTGTTCCAAGACCGACTTGCAAACGCAGATAAAGCTTACTTCAAGCAGATCGGCAAGGAGGACTGAAATCTTGCATTTGTGTAGGCAGATATGTACATTGTTTTGTTTCTTGACCCCTTTTGGCCTTTCATATATGCCATGAAAGGTGGTGACCGGAGCCCTTTTGATCCCATGAGGTGGCTTTTGTGTTCACCATAGGGATCCATACCCCAACATACTTTGTACTGTAGCCTATATAGACTGCCTGTTGTATAATCAGACCAAGCAGAAAATGTCGGGTTTTTGTGCATAGTTTACTTTAGAACACCAAGTTTTAGATTCAGCAGTGTTGCTTTTTGTTTGATTTGTTAACCTGACATAATGGTTTCCTTGTGTAACGTTCCTGCCTTTTCACCTTTGGTGATATTTTACTATAATATTCAAATATCTTTTTAAGTTTTGCTTATCTACGTTACTTAGTGGCGTGTTGCCTTGGGTCTGATTACCCATGCCGTGTCAAAATATCGTGCATATGGTCCCTTCAGATTAAAGCAAAAAAGCTTATATTTTTTGTTGAATGAACCTCGTAGGCTTTATGTTATTTTGTTGAATCTACATATAAGTCATGAGTCAGGACTTCATTTTTCATAAAAGATCCCTAAACATATAATATTTAGTGATAAGGTTCCCAGACTTCATATTTCAGTTGCTTTCACAGCCCAGAATGCAAGATGGTATCCCAAATACATTGCTAAACAAGTCGAAATCACCACAATTCCAGAATTTTAGATTGCTGATTCCATGGTGCTAATCTGTTTGAAACTGCAAAATCTTTGTGGCATTATCCATTGAAGATGCGACCACTTGAAGAAATATGCCGAAAGCCCGCTTGTCCGTAAGCAATGGAGAAACAAAGTGATTCGGTTGTCACAAGAGTGGTTAACTATCAAAATTTTGTAGTTTGTTATAAGATAACAAGTATATATTTCAAAACAAATGTAAAAAAGTGCTCAACAATATCAAAGTTGGTTTTAGCTTTGAGTATTTTAGATGCCCTTTTATAAAATAACATGAAATGTTTGAGAAATCCTGTCATTTCGAATCCTTTCATCAAATAATTTTTTGAGTTGTTCAAGAAATTTCTTCATTTCAAATCCCTTGTGTATTTGACAACCAAACGAAGGATTCATAAAATTTAAAATACAAATCCTGTAAAAACCCGCAAACCAAACACTCCTAAGTTTCTTGTCGTAGTGATGTTTTCCTTACATATTTTGATGAATATAGTGATGAATTTGTAACGAGATCACAAATTAATGACGATTCTTCATTAAAAATTATAAACATTCAATTTGATTTGTTATAAATAAATCATTGTTCTTGTGAACCAATTAAAGTACCATTTTAATTGGTTAGAGGTGGACCAGAATATAACATCAATCAATTATGATAATATTTGTTTTGCGTTATGTTCCATCAACAAAGTGTGACAACATTATCATGCTTTTAGCCTTTCACCTTTTTTAAAAATCGACTTTTACATATTAATAAATCAAAGATACCCTTTTGTAAGACATATTTGTTATTATTTAAAAAAAACATTTTAAGATAAAAACTAGGTATTATGCAATCTTGTTTAGAAAAATCTAATCAACTTAAGGAAATTAATTAAAGGGAAAGTAGTATGTATGGTTTTGTTGAGGGATTAAGCGGAATTAATGTGTGTTAAGAGGGGCACATCAATGTCAAAATTAACTTGAAAATTATTGGTTTGTGAAGCGAAGGTTGTTGAGTCCCAACCCAAGCTGTTTGGAGTATTATTCAAGATGCCTTCATTCCACCTAACAAATAAATGCGACTATTTTAATACAACCCAAGCTGTTTGGAGTATGGCAAATTTTTCGGAATTTTTTATGATCGTATGTATGTATTCGACTTTTAAACTCACCTTTTAATGTATTAAACTTTCAAAACTAACTTATTATACGTACGTACTTAAAACTTCATCAGCATGTTCCGGGTAATTATTTGAATTTTTTTATTTATCATCATTATTATTTTAATTAATCCGTACAGACTTCAACCAACTATGAAGTCCGGATAACTTGGCAAACACCATCAACACCAGCGATTACGAAAACCGATGGAATTTACCGGGAGCAAATGAAGTCAGCATCGAAGAAAAACTGTGATGATAATATTAACATAAAAACCCATTGTCGAAAAGTAATATGCTAAGAATAATAATATAGTGAAAATTTGAAAGTTTAATACATTACAAAATAAGTTTGAAAGTTGGTAAAAAAACGTTTAATGTCAAATGCATTTTAAAAAAAGTTTGCGTTATATAACATATTTAAATCAAATAAAATTATCTTAAATAAACATGATTTGACAAATATTGCTTGTATTTGAAGCTGTATCTCTTCTATATTTATTTTGTTCCATCTCTATATTATGTTATCATCTTACCTTCCCTAGCTACTTCCTCTTGAAGACAATGCGCAAGTGTACATATTTAATTAGGGATGTCAAAAAATCCCATATCTGATGGGGAAACCCGATCTCCGACCCCGATTTGACGGGGGATGGGGATGGGGACGGGAATTCCCTGAACTTAGAAATTGGGATGGGGATACCTCTCGGTTCCCCAAACCCGAACCTGACCCCGAACCCGCGCACACACACACACACACACACACATATATATATATATATATATATATATATAATTTTAAAGTCAAATTCTCATACAAATATACATTTGTATGCAATTTAACTTTCCTACATTAATATGAATGTCAATAAGATTTTTTTTTGTTTGAACATACATAATCTTCTTATACGATTTATTAAACAAAAAGAACGGAAAAACTAATATGATGAAATGACCAATATATTTTTTATAGAATCAACTATGAAAATATTATAAGTGTTCTTTATGGACATATATGTTAGAGAAATCATCTATTTGATTGATAATGTTATGTATATTATAAAACGATTTAGTAAATATATTATGTCTTTTATCAAGAACATTATTTATCTTACGAAAATATTACAATACT
>JAUEJL010096241.1:0-13679 GCA_032274825.1 Drosophyllum lusitanicum
CTGAAATTTTACTTAATACACATTAATGTACCGACTATAGGGAATTAAGGAGCCATAATTGTGTGAGAATATACATTTTCTTCAAACCCAAACTCCTAATATGTTGACACATCATCTACCCACCTATCAATTAAATTGGATTAAAAAATTAAAGCTCAATCATACATGCCACATATGATATGAAGCTTACTAAGTTATAAGAGATATAGATGTGAAGTAATACCTTTTCTGCTCGGCAAAAACATGAAACGCAGAACTACAAAACCGTAGCCACCAAAAGGAAGAAGCAAAACGCCAAAATCAAGCGGTACTCGTCGAACAATCTTTGCTAAACAAAAACAAACAATTTTGCAAATTGTAAGCCGCCAAACACCAAAAAACTAAACCGATGATTAACAAGAGCCCTCGATTGTGGCTTTGATACCATGTTAAAATCAAAGGAAAAATGCACAATATTATTAATGATCAAAAAGTACAATAAAAAAACACATAGAAAACGGCCTGTATACAAGAAACCCTAATAACTAACAGACAGACGTAGCTGAACGGGCTTTATTAAGCTAACACAAAAAAGATGAAGTGATACTGTGTGATGGTATGATGATATGTTGGAGAAGACTCCTCTAAGAAGATGGCCGATTAAACAAGATCATTATAACGTCTAAATTATCTCCACATATATGTGAAATTTATATGATTCACAATTTTAAATCCTAGTATGAAAAGTTAAAATTTTAAAATTTAAACTTTGATACCCACATATTATCACTTAATCAATCAAAAATTCAAAAAAAGAAAAAGAAAAAGACAGTTGCCCTACTTGATACTCACCACGTACACATGTATTCTCGCGATGATATCACAACACTCAGTATCCACCACCAAGGCCGGGGGCAATTAACCTGAGGGTGAGGAACGGGTCCCTCTAGCTAATGGAAACACCGTCGCACCCACTCTAGCACGCCGGTAAGAGCGCCTCTCAGTTCCAGCAACCCAAAAGTCTATCTTTATCCTCTTTCTTTCTATCTCTTTCCTCTATCTTCTCTCATTTAAATTTAAAACATAGAAAATATTTATAAGGTTATTTTAATGTTAGAAAGTTGGAAAGAAAGATGAAAGATGAGGATGATGTGACGCTAAAATGGCAAGAAAGATGTAAGGGTTGAGAGAGTTGATTGTGGATAGCTTAAGTTATGGAGTGGTGAGACACTTCTCACCACATATAGTGTTAGGAGTGGACATTATTAGTGGCGTGAGTGGTTTCACAACTAAGTGGTGACTCCGACTACACCACTTAGTGTTGACGAGTCTTAGTGATGATATCAACACATGAGGAGGATGTGTGGTGGGTATCAGGTGAGTCCTAACTATCTCTTTCTCTCTGCTACTTTCTTTTTCTTTTTTCTTTAAATTTTCAATTGATTGTGGGGTAACAAGTGAAACCTTAAATTTGATGTGATAGGAAGCGATCATTACGAGGTTAAGTGATAAGTTAAGCGGTGAAAGTAAAAGGCTGATATAGCAGTATGACGAGAGATGATGAGTTTTATCACTCTTGATACTCTTAGTGGTGAGATACCACTCACACCCAAACCCCACCCCTATACTCTAAGAGTGAAAGGGATTATCACCTTCTATCACATCAACACATGGTCACGTTAGCTTTTTTTCTCTCACCACTTAATCCACCACTCAAACATATAGTGATCATTTTTTACTATACCAAATTATAGAACTATCCTGATATCCACTAATTAGTGAAACATATAAAAATAAAAATATAGAGATAAATGAAGACTTTAAACCCACGAATAATCACCACTTAGCCACCCCTCATTTAGTAGTCAACCTCAGACCCAACACTACTTAGCCATGGAGTGGCACACTTTCACACCACTCAAGTGATAATACCACATACCCTCTCCCAATCTACCGCTCTAACATGTGTCTAAGGTGTGGACAAAAAAGAAAATGAAGGGGATCATTTCTTCTAAATCATCTCTTTTTTTTAAGTAAAATAAGAATTAAGATAAAATAAGTCTAAACTTCTTCAAATTACTCTCTTTTCTTCTCCTATCTTTTGTTATATAAAAACCCAAGAAAACACTTAAATTATATATATCAACCAAAAAGAGAAACACAATAAATGACAAAAATTCTAAAGCTTGATTTACGACACCTGAAATTGGTTTGTATAAAGCATGATGTAGTTTTCCAAAACTGAAACTATAACTTTTATTTAAAGTTAGCATTAATGTTTGTATTTAATGTAGTTGAGTAATTTAGGGGTTGTTTGTTTGCTGCTTAATGGAACCATTCAGCGTTGAATGCTGAATCATTCAGCATTCAGCGTGTTTGATTGCCGCCTCTGAATGAAGATTGTGCTGAATGATTCAGCATAATGCTGCTGAATCATTCTACCTTGAAGTCCATTCTGAATCATTCTACCTTGAAGTCCATTCTAAATCATTAAGTACCAAGTATTTTTACCCTAATACTCCTTCTTTCACATTTTATCTTGTTAAACAATCATATCTTACAATATAATATATCACTATTAAGGTTAAAATGATAATTTGCATCATTTAGATTGTTCATTCAGAACCTTTATCAAACAGCATGTCACATTCAGAGGTAGATTCATTCAGAGCCTTTGAATTATTCAGACTACAGAATCATTCAGTGCTTAATAATTCTATTTTAACAAACAGCCCCTTAGTTTATAATAGCTTCAACTTCTTTTTTCTAACAGAACATATTTTAGATAGCTTTTATTTAAGAGATAATTTTAAAATAAATAAAAGCTTAAAATGTCACATCTAAAGAAGACTATTTTATAACATAAGGTGCATTCACTAAAAAAAACTCACTCTTTTCAACATTTATAAGAAGTGAAAAATTAGAAAAACTTGTTTACTTATCAAGTTTTTTTAAGAAAATAGAAATCTTTCACATTTTAGTCCTTCAAATAGTAAAATTACTAAGATGGTTTTTAAGATTGATAATTTATCACAATTTTTGTCATTTAATTACTATTATGTCTAAATTAAAAGTTAGTTTGTCTTTAATATGAGTATGTTAGTATTTTCTCCCTCCTATCTCACCTAAATTAAAAAACCATTTTAAAAGACCACCTATCCATCTCCCTTCCCAGCTCTCTCTCTATATTCTCACTCTATGTCTCTTCTCTATAAGACCACTATGTAGGAAACCGCCGTCCCCACCGACCACTGTCTAGGAAGGCCATCATTACCATCATCACCGTCTCTCGCCATCTCTCTCACCCATCACGGTCTCTCACCATTTGTCTCTCATCTCAAGCTCTCTTTATCTCTGTCCTCTATAAGACCACCACCACCACCATCCGATAACGCCACTATCACCGTCTCTCATCATCTCTCTCACCCTTCACCGTCTCTCACCATCTCCATACTATACAAATAGCTTATGTTTGTATCATTACTGATAACTACAATATACCTTTCTCATTGTATGATACTAAACAATCATTCAAAATTTGGTAATTCATCAACTTTATAGTTGAAAATTCATGTTGCATACATACAAATAAAATTTAGTTTCATGTGAAGATACCCCGTTTGATATATTGTTTGTTTGTTAGTTTTGACCATCATCTAGGCAAATTTTCAATACTCTGATGCAAGCTGCTAACCTTTTATATTTTCTGAAAACTTAATCCGTTTCATTAATATATATGTGCCTTCCAACATCATATTAATCATAAAACAAGCTAACATACTCTAAAGTGGTTAATTTCTATATATCTTTCATTCATATTTTGTTGTAATCTTGACTTGGAGCTCTCTCTCTCTCTCTCTCTCTCTCTCTCTCTCTCTCTTAACGTGTTGTGTTTACCCTAATTGTCTACACGCTCCACATAAAGAGGAGGGATGACACCACCTAGCTAGTAGAATATTTAGAAAACCTATTCGTCTCGAACGTTGTTAAAAACAAATCGATCACCAGCATATTCTCACAATTTCTTTTTCTTATTGCCATAATTGAGAACAAAGATAAGTGATTTTTGTGATTACCATTTAGATGTTAATGTCCAAGAAAGCAACAATCCATATATAGTACATAAAAGGTTGGATCATCAGGATATATAAAGAAAAAAATCATCGACGTTATAAGAATATATACGCGAAATGATGACGTAAACAACTTAGGAATTAAGGTTTCCAAGCACACGCAAGACACGCGAGGCCCAAAATTAAAGTTATAGCAAGGTGGAAGGAAAAAAAGAGACTTGTAGATCACAAAAGGTTCCTTTAGAGAGAGATGTAAGATTCTTTCTTGATTTAAATCACTCATTCTCAAATCTCAAATGGAGATAGAGAAAGACATGTCAAAAAAAACAAACACAAACCATACAATTCAGCCAAACACTAAGAAAAGAAAGGAGAAAGGGGTTTTTTTTTGGCCATTTAATAAAGTATGAAAATATTAAATTCAATATAAAAAAACAACTTTTATTGTATTATGTACAAGTTATATGTTGCAACAATATGATTTTTGGAAAAAAGTTAACAGAAAAGAAAAAGAATCTTTTGATCTAATGGGACAAGTAACCATGCAATATTATGAGGTCATGGATGATAGGTTGGTTTTGCTTTTTGAAAAAATATTCCATGTTTTTAGTTCGCTTATTTTTTTTGTTGATTTAGGTCATTTTTTGCAGATTATATTTCTCCTTTTTAAGCAATTAACATTTTTTTAATAATTGAAAACTTACCCAGAAAATATAAAACGACAAAAAAAAGAATTGTGCCTTTAGACCTAACGATTGGGTAGCTAACAATTATACTTCTTTAGCGATCGCATGATCTTACTTATAACAAATGGAATTTTAACACACAATTATTTGCATTTGAATAAAGAAAAGCAGATTAAAAAACATACATACACCCACACTAGTGTGTGAGTAAGGTTCTTGACCAATAATGAGGATGTGCATGTTTGGTTGGAAAGATGCCTTAAAGTTTTCTTTTAGACGAAGGAAAGAAATATATATACAATATGATTTTAGATCCATGATTACCCTTTTTGTACTAATAATCACTTAATTATTGGGGTTTCCCCCAAACTATAAGTCATTAATGTTGGTCTACTTTAGCTAACATGTTTTTGGGCTTTGGCCATAAATATTTTCATTGTATTTTAGTTTTAAGAATAAAAAAAGAGCTATTACGTAATGTCATTTATACACCTATTTCGTCGATATTAATTACAATAATTTCATTAAGGTTTCTTTAATCGAGCTAAGTAAAACATTTGGTTAATTGCAGGCAAAGAGTTGTAATGAACAATCCCGAAGTAAAGGTTATTAGTTATGGGAGATGATTTTTTTACCGAAAAAATTGATTTTTTCACATATGGTACAATACTCTTGAACCTAATACAAGTCAGTGAATCATGCATGTTCTTTGAATGAATCAATTTCATATGTTGAAGAATCACCTCCTAAAAGTTATTGAGGATTAAACTTGTTAAATATGAGTTGTGTTCAATAAAGTCCATTTAAAAAACACAGTCCTGAAATTTTAATATTTAATCACATGTGATTTGTAAAAGCATCACATGTTGATTACGAAAAATTACGAAAATGCCACTCCGCCCAAATTTTTAAAATTTAATCTGGACCATTGATGACTTTGATCCAAAGGCTAAAATTAGTCCCTTATGACTATGAATTATTTATGGACCATATTGAACATTCTTCTTGTATTACATGTGATACATTTTTAGATAATCTTAAGAGCAAATTACACTGTCGGTCCTTTATGATATAACAAGTCCTTTTGGTAAATTTTCTTGCAACATAAGTCGTTTACTTAAAAAAAAAATTACACAGCCGTAGTCCTCTGGGCTATTAGTAAATGTTAAACCTTTCAAATTGACAATTTATACATTACCACAAGTAGTCCTTATTCATTTTTTCAATTATAAATCCTTTAAAGATCATTTAATTAATAAATAATTATATAATAAGATTGATTAACGTTATCAATAAGTTAGATATGCAATCACATCGCAGTTGAAAAACCTTGAATGCCATTGTTCGTGGTTCAAGATCCTAGCCACCATGGACTACACTAGCTCCCGGATTCAAAGCTTGGAAGATGAGATTAATGGCATGAGTAGAGATGTAGGTCTCTTAACACACATGAGAGGGTGATGAACCTGATCTGAAAGGGAGTAGTCATCATGAGGTGAGTAGTCATCATGAGGTGGCTGTTGTGGTCGTGAAAGTTCTCGTGGTGGTGAACTCACTTTGATGGCGGACTCGCACTAGTCGTGCAAATTCCGATATGAGGGGTTTCATGGTGGTGGTTGTTTTACAGTGATCGGAATCTTGCGGTGCTGATGGTCTTGCTGTGGTGACAGGCGGTCTTGTGGTGGTGGCGGTGCCGTATAGAGATGTGTTACATGGTGGTGTCCGGAGGGTCATGGCCGTGGGTGGTGGTTGGATGGTCATGGCCGAAGTCTTTCGGTGATGGTGGTGCAGCATAGAGGAGAAAGTCACAACTAAATGAGGGAGAGAGAGTCAATCATTTGACCAAAAGTGGTTAAAACAAAAGTTAAAAAGACTATTTTAAAGGAGAGAGAAAAAGATTTTAACTTTGAAGTATAATTTAATTTTTTAATAGACCATCCATGTAATATTTGAAAGGGTAATAGACATTTTAAATCTTTTAACATCAACACCATTAAAACTAACAGACAAATGACTAACAGTGTGCAATTTTTCAAACAAAAGGACTAATGTTACGAGAATATATTCCAAAGGACTACACTTGATATATTTTCAAGAATAACGGTGTAATTCACTTTATTTTTAATTAAATAGTTATAAATAGGTCAATAAGAGTTAAGGAGTCAAAATCCTTTAGTCGATTTATATGGATTCAATGCACTATAGATTACATAATTTCTTTTACGTATAAAAAAGTTGAATTATACAACTTTCATGTGTATCTACTTTGTCGCAAGTTTTACTTCGGCGAGGGGAGAGTGTAAACTCAAGTAGGAGAGAATTATAAAAATGTTATCACGATATCATTATATTCATTGTTAAGATATTATAATTATTAGTTCTCTCTTAAAATTTATATGTTTTATAAAAAATGATTAATTATTATCAGAGTTTAAAGTGGTTTTATAGTAATAATAAAAGATATCTATGCAACGGTACGAAGGCACGATCGTATAAGTTAAGTCGACAAGGACTCTATACGCCGAGCCGGCAAACAACCAGAAGAAAACGTAATGGTGGAGACTGAAAACTTTAGATTTAGGGTTCAGATTGTCGAGAAACTTGTTTTAGGCCTAATCAAGTTCTTTTTAATTCATTTATGGGCTAATACTCTCGGAGTCTCGGGCCTTTTTGGGCTATGAAAATCTTATTACGTTCAATCCAAATTTTTATGAAAGGTGGAATGTTAAGAGTATGAAGTTAATGTTAGTTATTACAAAGTCTTAGTATAAATGCATATCTATATTCATTATAATAATTTAGAAATTATAAATATATATGTTAGAATATATTTAGTTTTCTCTCACAAAAGGCTTGTAACTCAGTGATATCAAGGTGTTGAAAAGATACATCCTATGATTATGGGTTTTAGTTCTGCTATGGACAGTATATGTTGTTTACGAATAGAATTAGAGTGTACGTGTGCTAAAAGAAATTAGTTTTCTCGGACGATTATATTAGAGATTTTAGATTATGTTTAACACAAAAGTTTACATTATGCCTTATAAGACCTTTTGACACTAGCAACAATTACTAGAAATTGACACCTTGTCGCTATATTTCATACATTTTGATCTTGTAAGAAAAACTTTTGAGTTTCAAAAGGAATTTGCGAAAAAAATATTATGAAAAAGGAACCCATCTGCTCGTCTAAAGTAGAGATAAGTAATGAATAAAATTTTGAAGTCCACTTGTCTATATGCCTATGTGGCATTTCACGTGAGTTAGCCCAAGCCCAACCAAAGTAGAAATATTATCTTTTACAAAACATAAAATATTGTCAACCCGTTTGGGCCCGAAAGTTTATGTCTGTCAAAGTGTCAATGAGACATTGAGGGGGATCTATTTGTACTTTGTAAGTTTGTAGATAGGATACCGATATTACACATATTTAAAAAAATTAATAATATAAAAAATTAGTCGTGTTAAATAAATTCCATTTAAAAAACATATTTCTAAAACTTTAATATTCAATTACATGTGATTCAGTATACAATTACATGTGAATTACGAAAAATTACGAAAATACTACTCCGCTCAAATTTTTAAAATTTAATCTAGACCATTGATGTCATTGATTCAAAGGCTAAAATTAGTCCCTTAGGACTATGAATTAATTATAGACTATATTGAAAATTCTTCTATAAAAGATAGTTTATCATATAAATTGGCACATTTAGTTTGATCAATACTTACGTTAATTAGACAATTAAGGAAGCTATAAAAAAGTAACGTTCTTATAAATAAATTATCTAACTTTAATTCTACTCTTATTAATAAATTAACTTAAAGCATAGTGGTTAGGCTTTTGAAGTAGATGAAAACAAAAGAAATGTCCCAGATTTGTATCTTCTTTTCTTTTTTTTTTCTTTTTAAAAAGAACTTTTGACTTTGCTGCTTTTTTTTACTTAATGTGATAGCTACTATTTTGTTTTAGAAATACTAAAGATTATTATGTTTGTATTTGTTAGTATACTAAAACATTTAATTTTATATGTTATATTTTTTCTAACTTTTAACATGTAATCTTTGCTGAGTATATAGAGTGAGAGAGAGAGAGAGAAATTCATTTAATAACCGTTGTTAATGTGAGAACTGCGTATTTTCGTATTTCTTGTAATAATAACGGTTTTCAAATAAACCATGCCCTATATAGTTGTGTGTATAAGGAAGTCTTGATTAATCACTAATACCTGCTCATTAGTAATAGTGATGTAGTTATTGGAATTTGCATATTCTTTTGATGTTTTCATGCGATTTACTCTTATTTCTTATGTAATTGTTGAGGTCCCATTGAAACTAGGGTTTTATTTTGATATATAGATGAATGCCATTACATTTGGCGCATGGTATGATGGGTCTATCATGTTTTATCCATCAAGATACTTGAATAGTATAGTATAATCACACTAGTGATAAACATGTTGATTTTGTCATCTTTAGTGTGATCATACTACCATTTGAATATATCTTAATGGATTAGACATGAAAGGCCCATCATGCCATACATCAAGTGTATAGCATTAACCCATATTTCAAACATAAAACCTTATTACATAAGAAATAAGCACAAATCACATGAAATCATAAAAAGGATATGCAAGTTTCTGTAACCACATTACGGATTAACGGATAGTGATGAGCTGGGAAAGTTATTAGTGATTAGTAAAGATTTCCTCATAGAATTGAAGAAACATACCTTCAATCACTATCATAATCAACAAACGAAGCCTTCTTGTTTAATTTCAAAAAAAATTGTAGCGAAGACATGCTTGGATACAAAGTCGTTTTCTTCGTTGACGCAATGAACGAGGGTTTTATCGTATGAAGACTAGAGGAAATGAGACTTAATAATTGGAAACCAGTTACTCAAGTGTCTCATTGTACAAATGGGACGGATAAGCAAGTTTGTTGTGTTTTATTAGAAAAAAAGATGATGGTAAACAATGGGTACGAAGACAAAATTTATTGTAGTTTTTTGTCATTTGCCTTTTTCTAAATATTAGTTGAGTGTTATTTTCTGCACTTTAATCTACTAATACCTTACTATAAATTATCCAATTAGATTTTGCCAACTACATAAAAAATAGAAGTTAAAATAGTCGTTGTTTAATCATCCTAGGCATGTAGATGATCAAGTACAGGTCTTTGGCTAGCTAAGAGAGAATACGGGGTTGAGTAAGGTAAGTATCGATCTTGACGTGATCCAGGAAAGACCCGCAAAACGAACAACTTGTTAGGGGTGCCATATGGGGAGTCCATGTGGTAGACCCTATCAAGTCAGTATTTTGGATTAGGTTCAGATAATTAAGAAGGTATTGAATTGAGTAGAGTTTCGGCTTAGAGTTACTTACCCGGATTAGCACTGGAATCTTGTATTTAATTATAGGGGAGCTTCAACAGTTTACTTCCTTTTTTAGGGTGAGGTGATCGTTGAACACGATCACAATATTGTAGTGGGCCTTAACCACTTATTGATTTAGTCAACCTTCGGTAATTGCTGTGAAGTTTTGCGCCTCTGTCCTTTGGATCTTCTATTGGAGTCCAAACTCTAGACCTTCCATTCGGAAGGGTTATTATATGCGAACAATCACAAATGATTAATTATATATACACATAGATTAGGGTGTGGATGAAAATTAAACTAGAGTGTATTAACAAAGAGCTAGCCGCTATTACAAAAAAAGCGAGCCATATTAATCAGGGTGTCTTTTAGAGAGTATAGGAGGTGTGACTACACTTGGTCCACATTTCAGAGGGGCGGATGAAAATTAAACTAGAGTGTATTAACAAAGAGCCAGCCGCTATTACAAAAAAAGCGAGCCATATTAATCAGGGTGTCTTTGAGAGAGTATAGGAGGTTTGACTACACTTGGTCCACATTTCAGAGGGGCCCACATTTTTATATACATATCTTTTATATAGCTATAATGTTATAATTTTTCGAAACCCATTTTATAAGATAGAAATACTAGCAAACTTATATTTAAATTATTATTTTATATAAGCCCAAAAAAATAGATATTAGGGTTTTGATGATAAAGATCTTAAGTCATGTAGTCGTGATGAAGCTACACCTATGTATGATGGACGATTAGATTTTGATGGAAACGAACTTTATATGGAGTTGAAGCTGTTTGACCCCCTTTTTTCCGGCGAGACTATCAAAACTAATGATGTGTTAAAATAATTTAAACAAGTCAATTCCTTTTCTAATGCAATTATTGCATATAGAGTTTGTTGACTATTTCAATAATATTGATATGAGTATAAACAAGTTTTTCAAAACTTCAGGTGTGGAAATCTTACTTCGTGTTTAGAATGTCAAAAAAAATACTTAATGAATTGAAAATGATAGCTATTAAGATCGGTATTTTGGACCGTATTTGTTATGAAGAGTCTATTCAAAACTTTGCTTCCAATATTCCTAAGAGAACTTTACGATTCATATAATTATGTAGTATAAAATACTTTATTGCTTATATATGTGTGTGTATAAAAGGGATCCATATCTTCTATTCGCACAGGACCTTAAAAAATCACGGAACCCCTGATATCTTCTAATATAAATAAAAGACTAATTAGAAAAAAATTATTAAGCAATCCAAACTATTCATTTAATAAAATATTAAATCTTAGGCATTTATTTTTTTAATTCTAAAAAACCAATTTTGACCTTTTTAAAGTCAAATTAAAATCTTTACTAATAGTTATGTACATTTAATATTTACTAATATACCCATTCAATTGGATAAAGTTTCAATTCGATAAATATTAAAGCTAATTACCTAAATAAGCAATATTATAAGGACTCAAGTCAAAATAGTCATAAAAAATACTATATTAACTAATGTGTACCCACATTGGATAATTTTTTATATATTATCATTTTTTAACTATTTTTAATTAACATTATTAACAGATTAATTACATGATTTTTCTCTCTATTATAAACAGAATTTTTTAATTACGTTACTATTTTGTATCGATTATTTATATTTTTTACATCTAAAGTAGAAAACCCAGCATTTTGTTTTTCTTAAGAATTTTAAAAAACAATTTAAATTTGTTTTTTAGTTATTTTTAAAAAGATATCTAAAGAATCTATAGTTTTTTTCAACTAAACTCAGCAACTCACCGGCCTTAAATCTTAGTTAAGATTGGTTTTCTCTTTTGCATAGCCTCTGCATGTGAAATTCGAATACGTACAACCAATTAACCACCGCTTCAATTCTAACTCAAACTCAAGCTAGGTGCACCCAACACGCACCCACCTTCCTTCCACCTGTTCACACCAAAGGCCACGTTTTACACTACTCTCCCTCTTTATAACCAAGCTCTTCAATTCATTCATCGATCAACGTACGACAAACAAATTCAAGAAAACTATTAATTACGAAAATGAGGGTTTCGTCGTTTTCAATTAATTGTCTTCTACTTTGTGCATACTTTGTTATACCCTTCTTTCTCTACTTCCCTCATGCTACAACAGCTTTAAGCGGTAGAGGTGGGGGTGCTAGCGCGGGTCCCGTGCCGGTGGGTGACGGACCTACGGTGAGGAGAAATGAGAGGTGGACTTTAGAGTCTTCGGAGTTTGGTGAAATCTCAGCCGTTAAGATCAGTGATGGCAAAAACGGGTGCTACCACCTGCATTTTATCACCATGAACCCTTACTCACTCTTTCTGCCTGCCTATCTTCATTCGGAAATGGTTTTCTATGTCAATTCAGGTATTATAATTATACGTTATAGCTAGCTGAATATATAGTGAAATATAATAAATATTATAAAGTTTTATCCCCAATTTTTTACATAATAAATATCGAAGAATGTTTGTATTATATATATATACACACACACAACGTACGTACATTATGAGTGCATTTTACTAGCATTAATTGTACTTAAAAACTTCAATTTACACACACACACACATATATATATATAGAGAGAGAGAGAGAGAACGTAATACCAACATCTCATCGATCACTTAATTGGCGTGAGATGGAAATAATTTACTAATTAATTTGATGGAATTTTATTTACAATATATTATATGCTTATGACATCTCATCGATCGATCAGGTCGTGGAACCTTGAGTTGGATGAACCTGGAAGAAGATGATAAGCTCCAACGAATGACGTTGCAACGAGGAGATATTTATAGACTGAGCCCCGAAACTGTTTTCTACTTGCAAAATAACGGAGAGTCCTATGACTACTACCAGCCCCAGCCCCTTGAGATTTACGCCATTTTCCCCGGTTCAGAGGTCGAGCTGCGTGTATGAACATCAACTTAATTAGTTACAAACACACACTTAATTTTATGCTTAAAGATTTAGTTAGTTTTTAAAATCCAATAAAATTATCGATCTACCATTAACTACATAATGCAGACTAAACAACAACTCGCCGGAGCATACATTGGCGTTCATGATTTGGTACTAGGGTTCGACAACAACGTCCTTCAATCAACCCTCGGTGTAAACACGCACATCCTCGATCTCTCTCTCTCACAGTACTCTCCTTGTATTTTTTAAGGGTTTAATTTAACAAAATGTATTCAATTATACACATTTTGTTTTTTTTTTCGGTATTTAACTTTTAAACTTGTCTTTTTTAGGCTAAGTTGTCTTTTAACACATTAAACTCTCAAAAGTTAACTTTCAATGTATTAAACCCTTAAACTTACAAGTTTATGTATCCAACTGCTATTATATGTATCCAATTTTCAAACTCAATATATCAAATTGTAAGTTTGATACATTAAAATATAGGGTGAATTATGGTTTAACCATCAAAGTTTTCGTTCAATTTCAGTTTAACAATCAAAGTTTTTTTCTAAACGAAATTACCATAAAGTTTGAATTTGTTATGATTTAAACCTCAAACTTTTTTTCAAA
>JAUEJL010096252.1:0-13677 GCA_032274825.1 Drosophyllum lusitanicum
TAGGGTAGGGGTGGTAGGGGTATGAGTGGGGGTGGGTAGGGTAGGGCCGAGTGGGGGTAGGAGTGGGTAGGGTAGGGTAGGGCCGCGTGGGGGTGAGGTAGGAGAAAACAATTATGTTTTGAGATTCCTTATGAATTTGATGAATTCCATCCATTTGAGAAAGTAATTCCCAATTCCTTGATTTAAGTAATTTATTGGAATGGTCAAATTCCATTCCATCAATTCCGTGAAACAAACACCTTTTATGATTTAGAAATTTTCAATTTCAATTCCACACAATTCCTGCAAACCAAACGCCCCCTTAGTTCCTTGAATTAACTACTTATTGATGATAGATGTTTCTTAGGGTGACTTTTTAAGGTTATTATTATATGAGAGCTAATTTATACACAATAAAATTCGTTTATACATAACATGTACAAACATTTAACAACACATGATATAAGTTGATAATGCATAAATTGTTATATATGGACAATATTTGTTGTGTGCGAATCATCACCTTTATTGTATATGTTTATGTTTACATAATCAAAATACAACGTTTAGAAATTAGAACTATAAATTGATTAAATATGTTTCTTGCAGCTAGTTCCATCCAAAACAGAGGTGTTTTAGGGAGAGAGAAGGGATTTAACATGCTAATCAGGTTGCGGGTTACTCATATTTACATGTTTTTTCAAACATTAATAGGTATATCAGTAAAAAAAATGTATCATGTTATATACATTGAGAAAATATTGTGGCCATTAAACAACATTAACCCTTTTAATAAGGGCTTTTAGGTTATAAGTTTTAGATATGGTGTTTGGTTCACTGGAATACTCTGGAATTAGGATCTAATTCCAACACATTAATATACGTGTTTGATTCAACTTTAGGGGAACAAAATTGAAATATTTAACCTTGAAACTTTCCCTCAAACGAAAGATTCAAACTTCTTCTCAACCTTTAAGGAATTCAGATTCCATCAACTTCAACTACATCGCTCAACATTCGGGTTAATCGGGTTATTTTATTAAGGTGATGGTGTGTGTACAAGAGATGTGTACTTGATATTAGCTTAATAAAAAATTTAGTCGTGTTAATCTGAAACCAAGTAAGGACATGGACACAAACCATAAACCTAATCCAATATACTTCGGGTTTGTTACATCACACCAATTAACTATTTTAGACCTTATTAAACTTGATCCTTATAAGCTAATTCAGGTTCGGATTAGGTTAAACTGAATGATCATATTCAAGTTTCTTGACAGATAACCAAACAAATATATTAAACAATTGAGTTCACATTCCAATTCATTCTGAATTTCATTTTCTTGAAGATTTCCCTCAACATTCCAAAGTACAAAACGCCCCTTAGTTGATCCTATATTCTGTTGTTTGGGGGAGCACTCTGACGGTTGTGATGTAGTTGCCAAATACTTTGGAAGATAACGTCTTTTAAAATAATATCTGCATTTAATCCTTTTGATATTAACATTGTTTAATGCGAATTATTTTAATTTTTTTTAAAAATTGTTTTATTTTTTTTCAAAATAGCTGCATATGCTTCAAATTGAGCTCCAACTTCGAAATTCGACCTAAAATTATTACAATAAATTAACAAACGCGAATAAATTAAATTAATTTAAATCATTAAAAGATTAATCAAGGTAGAAAGGTTCCTTTTGGTTTCTCGTGATCACATGTTCCCCGTCCCTGCCACATGTAGTCACTTTATAGTTTATTTATTCCATAAAGCTAGTGAGATGAACAAAGTCACCGCCAAATGTAAATAGAGATTTTAAAGTTGTTACATTTTATATTGTTCGGATGTAAGCAATACACCAACAAAAAAAATGTATGACATAACGAGTTTGGCGCGAGGCTTACCGCTTCCATCCAGCTAGTTAGCTGCTGGAGCCTGGGGAGAGAGTTTCCACACAATCGCCTCCTCTCTTCATCTTTATGCCAACTAGTCTGAGAAGCAGCTTCCTCTTATGTTGATTTTCTCTCTTTCTTCTCTCTATCTTTTTTTATCTTATTTCTCTCTCTATCTCTCTCATTCTTTTCTTTACGTGATTATTATTTTTTAAATAAAAAAAATTGTGTAGGATAGATGATAAAGTTTATAGAATAGATGGATGCTAATGGTCTAATCATCGTCGTGATATCCAAAATATGCATTTGATACAGAATTATGAAATCGTACGTGCGTAATAGTGTGATTAATTTTGGAGAGAGACCATGTGGCGATGAAATTCTTTACTATATATTTCGTAAAAATAATTAATGTAATGATTTGTATAGTGATCATATAGTATTGTTAATCTATAATCATAGGCTTTATTAAATTAATATGCCTTTTTTGTATGTAAATTGATTAATACATTAAAATTATTTTTTTATAAAATAAAAAGAGGAGATATTACACATTAATAACAATAATCATGACTTTTTTTATACCATGTTTTTGTATTTATATATGATAAGAGTTGTGTTCAATAAAGTCAATGTAAAAAACATAGTACTAAAATTTTAATATTTAATCACAGGTGATACAGAATACAATCACATGTGATTTGTAAAAGCATCACATGTGAATTACGAAAATGCCACTCTGTCTAAATTTGTAAAATGCAATCTGGATTATTCATGATACCATTGATTCAAAGGATAAAATTAGTCTCTTAGGACAATGAATTAAGTATGAACTATATTAAATATTTTTCTATATGATAAATCATTAATTACTATATATATAGAAAATCACCTTTCAGATACTCTTATAAGTTAGTCTTCCGTTTTAATTTGAAATTGATTTGAGTTGGATAGATCCATAACTAATATTAATTGTTATTTATAAAAAAGATAGTTGATATTGATGGTTGTTATTATATTTTCATACGCAATTAATGCATTTATTATTATTTTCAATTTTGAAAATGAAATATGGTAACTTAATTACTTGTTCATAATTCTGAATAAGTTGACAATTTAATGCAATATTTATGATTAATTAAAAAAAATATTTATAATAAGCCCATGGATACAATAACTTACCTAAAAAATTAATAAAATCAACATCACACACAATTTAAGTAATTTAGTTAATGAATAATAAATTCATTACCTGTTTTTAAAAAACAAATAAATGACAGCTGATCTGTACCTAAAAAAATATAGTTAATATGTCTTAATCTAATTTTCACATTTAATAAATATATATGTTAAATATTTTATTATTATTCAAAAACTTCAACTTAAAATTACGTGATGTCAAACTTTAATCCATCTAGTCGACAAAATATGTACTATAAATCTTAATCCTTGTATTTGTAGGTTTGACGTGTCACAAAATGTCTAACAACTAAGGAAAGTCAAATCTTTAGTCAAAATGTTGGTTCATTTGCAAACGTGGTGGTCCATATCATCTTGCCTCTACCTCGATCTCCTTCCTACAAAAGCAACCTCTCTCTCTCTCTCTATATATATATAGATATATACATATATACACACGCAGCACAAATTAACACACATTTGTGTCAGTGTTAGTGTGTTTAATTAGGAGATGAGTGGTGGAATTGAAGGAGGATGTTGGTTTGCAGTTGTTATAATGTTGTCAGCGGCGGCAACGGTAGCATATGGCGGTTGGAATAGTAATAATAATAATTGCGATTTGTATGAAGGAAGGTGGGTGTACGATGAATCGTATCCTATGTATGATTCGTCGAAATGTCCGCACATTCGAAAGGAATACGACTGCATCAAGTACGGCCGCCCCGATCTTACATACCTTCAATTCAGGTGGCAGCCGACCCATTGCAACTTGCCCAGGTACGTACCCCGGCCTATACATACATATACACACGTACATGCATACATACATTTAACTTATATATGAATATGCTTGTATATATATTGATTTATTGATGAACTAATGGTATAATCAATTGTTTTAACACCGTTTTTGGCTTTTCTTTATATAGTATTGTTTGAAATTCTTAGTTGTCTTATAAATTGATTTACGGCAACATGTTATGTTACCCGTGAAACCGATCAATGAAAGACTTGCTAGGATGGGTTACCCAGACAAAATATATTCGAATCCGGAACTTTTATATAATAATAGAAGTACATGATCTTTTGAACTCTGTTATAATACAGGTGACGACATGACTTGTTTTAAACACGGATGTTTTTAATTGTAACACACCCTTCTAATCATATCTAAACATGTCACGTCACCGGTTGACATATCTAAACTAAGGTGACACTATTTCTCTAAATGTTAAAGTATTGTTTTATGGGTTTGTCACCAGGCGAGCCTTTCCGACAAACTTTTTTAAAAGAGAAAAGACACTTCTCGATCGACTTATTTACAAACAAATCTATGAATACACACACGGATGATGTTTGTTTTAGTTATAATCCAAACATATCATTTTCTTTACATTTCAAATGTTATATGTCTAATTGGGAAGTCACGAGATTGATGCACGTGAATGTTATATGTCAATACTACGTACCATCGTCTTAATTTGTCTCATTCCTAGGAAATATTAGGGTACGTGTTTGGTTGAATTTATATCATGTGTAGATCGAGTAACAGAATGGTCAAAGGGAACAACTGATAAAAAGTAAAAATATATGAAATTAAAGTTGTTTAATCAATATATATGTTTATGTTGCCATTCCTATATGTGAAATGATATTTACATGTTATAAGATAGGGATGACCAAAAAACCCGTTAGGCTCGAATCAACCAGGTCCCTAAATGGTTTCGGAACCAAATCAGACCGATTTACATACTTTCGGGTTGGTTCTCGGTTCCTATATATATTTCCCTTATTTCGGTTTTCGGTTCCACCTGCTTTGGATTTTTAGCTAGAACCGACAGAAGCATAACCGATTAGTAACAAACGGTTTGGTCATTGATTCTTACATTAGGGTAATTAATTTTGATTTTAGTTTTTTTAAGTTTGGTCTTGTTCGATTCGGTTTTAAAACTGAGCTCATCCCTAAATATAACACATTTCGATCAACTAACATTATACCTAAAATTAAGCGAATTAATGGTTAAGATATATAATTTGAAATATAAATATCAAATATTTTTAAGAGTATCTTTTTAATTACATCATTAATTTTTCACTCAATATATTCCTAACTAAATATATAAAAAAAAGATAATATCTAAATATAACTTTTTTTAACAACGAATTAAGTTATGTTAGTGGAGTCTCAGTTATTTTTAATTCTAGGTTTCCGTATTAATCTCAAACAATTCAATTAAACATCGAGACTCCTTAATAAAATTCATTATATTTCGAAAAAATAAGAAAAAAAAACATATTTTCACATTTATTACTGTCGTCACAAATAATCCGTAACATTAATACTTTTCGTTTCATGTTTGTTAAGTGTAGAAGTATGTTATAGATGAGAATGTAGATATCGATCGGCACTTATTGTAATTATCTTTAGGATTAATAATAATAAACAATACTCGTGCAATAAAAACATATTTTCATATTTATGTTTTATATAATTTGATTACCTTTTAACACCGGCTGTTTAAAAAATGATAAATACTATACAATAAGAATAAAAACTATTAAATAATTATAAATCATGAAATAAATGAGATATTTAAAAAATGGTGAAACTAGAACGTCATGATTGTATTTTTTGTACAAATTATCGATTATTATTGTTATAGTTAGAGCTATAAGGTCAAATATTTATTGATTATCATTAAAAATGATTAAAAATTATTTTAAATTGATAAAATCAATATTTTAATTAAATAGGATATTTTGAAATCTTATAAAAGATAAATATGATATTTTTAAATTATTATAAACAAATATGATATTTTAAGGTTTAAGAATAACATATATGAAATTCTTTTAATAAAAAAATCAAAATCAAAATTTTAATTTTTAAGTAAATGATCAAAATTAATCGATTAAGTTTATTTTATTAAATATGAAACATGTTAGGTATGACACCTCTGAAGATCGGTCAACTCACTAACATGAAAAGGAAAAATATACATAACATGCAAAGGACATGCGACCCAGATCTGATCACCAAAACTTGTTTTATCTTGTAAAGTGGAATTACTAACATTGTTACATAATTTTAAAAAAAAACTTACAATGGTAAAAAGTAATTTTAAATTAACTATACATAAATAAAAAAATGAAACATTATTATACCTTTTAGTTATATATAATAACAAAACAACAACAATAAAAAGAGTAAATTACAAATTTGGTTTTTATGATTAGACAAAAAGTAAAAGAATATATCATTTTTTAAATTGAGGGTATCATGACTTGATCTTCTTGTACTTTTTACTTTGGTCTCTTTAAGACCATCCGTAAGGCCTCTCCCGAGACCTCTCGGGTTCTTTTGGGTTCAATGGAAAGCTTCGGGAACACCCCTACGGGTGTTTCAGGTTCCGAAACTTTTTTTCCAATTCGGGTCCGCCAAACCGATTGGGTTGTCAGACTTTTTCATTTTCCTTTTTTTTTTGTTTTTTAGTGAGAGTGAGGAGAGAGAAAAATATTTGGGTTGTTTGGGTTGATTTGGGAAGGGTTATACTTGACTTTTGGGTTGATTTGGGTTGGGAAGGAAAAAGTAAAAAAAGCTGATGTGGCGCTGATGTGACATTTGGGTTGGTTTGGGAAGGGGAAAGGCCCTACGGATGGCCTAATGATTACCCTTAGTTTTACACTCAAATTAGGAAATCCATGAAAAAACTATAGGGTAATTTTAAATAACCTCACTTGATTATCTATATAGCCCCCCTTGATTTGACATATATGAGTGAAAAAGCAACTTTGAAAATGTAACCCTCTTGATTTGACATGTGGGTTTGTGAAGGGAGGGGGGCTAAATAGTATCACCAAAAACTATACAACTTTCCAACAAATTTTCACATATTATTCTCATTTCAAATCCATGAAATCCCTATAATGGCTAACTTTGGTTTCACACCAAAATCCATCAAAAATCCATTTAAAATTTTCCCACATGAGGGTAGGAAATCTATTTCTGATGCATGATTTCCTAGTAATGCAATTTCATTTTTTTATCTCTTCATCACCGATTTCATTGTAGTAGTTCAGGTCATAGATACCAATTTGAGATGTCTTGTTCAGATCTGTTATGTATTGAATTTGTGTGTGTATATTAAGATGTATTGTGTGTGTTTCAATTTAAGGCTTCATTCCGGTTTTCCGATTAAGATGCATGTGTTATGATTTGTTAAGATTTTAAATGGGCTCCATCCGTATGGGGTTACCCGATCCTCAATCGGCTCTCTCAGCTCCATCGGGTTCTCACGGGAACACAATACTACGTCTCTCTTTTTTATCCGACGGGTAGCCTTTCGGCTCCCTACACCCGACCAATTTGTTTTTTTAAATATTATAGTTATTCAAGTAAGAGAGAGAAAATAATCAGTTAGTTTTGATTAAATTATAATAGGTATTTAGGTAAGACAGAAAAAGACGATGTAAAAAAGATATGACATTTAGGAGAAAAAAAATGTCATACGTATAGGCTAATAAGAGTATCAAGTTAATGTAACGATGTAATGTCCAGTTGTCCACCACCTCTAAAAAGTAGCTATCCAAATTGCATTAGAAAAGAAACAAAACATAATAAAATTAGATTTGGTTAAAAAGTAGGACATCTACTTTATTCTTTTACTCATCAGTCATCTCAAGATCACATTCATACAAATGTTTTGATTTATGTTATATCTTATTGCATGATCACAGGTTCGATGGTAAAGAATTCTTAAGAAAAATGAGAGGAAAGAAAATTATGTACGTCGGTGATTCAGTAAGTCTGAATCAATGGCAATCAATGGTTTGCCTTCTTCATGCTGCCTTGCCGCCACAATCTGTTATCATTGAAGAAACCGATAACTCAAGTACAACTGTCACGTATAAGGTTATGATCACTTTTTACTACTAGAAATCAAAAATGTTGTAAATATATCGATCAATAAGTTAATTATAACATGAATTTGTAGGATTATGAAGTTTCGGTTTCGATTTTCTTGTCTCATTATTTGGTTGAAATCACGGAGGAGAAAATTGGTCGGGTTTTGAGACTAGATTCCATTACAGATGGAGATGTGTGGAAACAGAACCAAGTTTTGATCTTTAATACTTGGCTATGGTGGTATCGTCGAGGTGAAAAACAACCGTAAGTAATCGATCGAGCTGAGTATGATCAGTTCATTTTCCATTTGATAATTAATACATACTGATCGACTTCTAATTGCTCTAACTGACTTAATAATATATGCAGATGGGATTATATTCAAATAGGTGACAACATACTAAAAGACATGGATAGGATGACTGCATTTCAAGAAGCTTTAAAAACATGGGGGAAATGGGTTGATTCAGATGTAGATATAGAGAATACAATGGTGTTTTTTCAAGGAGTTTCCCCCTCACATTACAAGTAAGTAATGTTAAGTTTGCTTTACTCTAAATTTAAAAAGCTTAAAACCTCACAAATATGATGTTGTACATTCATTTTTATATCACTAAAAATACTTCCACACCAATATATATATGATCGAGAGGTTCTATATCCTTTTACAAAATCTTCCTACTAATCACAAGATGAACACAAGTATCAAAATCAATATAGGAGATGTTAAAAGAGAACTAGTGGATTATATATATATCAAAATAGGTAGTGGAAGTTTTGTTTGTTTCAAAAGTTATTGCCCAAGCTGAGTTATTAGAATTATAATTTTATGTTTAATTAAGTAATTTAAGAGTTTGTACAAGTACTTTATACACTTTGAACCCAATCTAGGGCTCATTTCAAGGTAACTTGGTTAAAATTGCCACATCTATGGTCTATTGTTAAATTTCTTATATCTTGTTTCTTGAAGGTGAGTTTATTATTGAAACGTTGACTAATTTACATTAGAAAATTTTCAGTGGTACAGATTGGAATAAGACAGGAGTGACAAATTGTGCGAAAGAAACAGTTCCGATAGAGGGATCAATGTACCGGGGAGGCATACCAATGGCGGAGATGGTGGTGGAACAAGTTTTGAGCTGGGTTAGAAAACCAGTGTCATTGCTCAACATAACAAGATTGTCTCAACTGAGAAAAGATGCACACCCAAGCAGTTTCAATGCCTTCAAAGGAATGGATTGCACACATTGGTGTGTGGCTGGTCTGCCAGACACATGGAACCAACTTCTATATGCTACTCTTGTTTGAACCCCATAATTGCATGCTATGTATATCAATTTTTTTATGACACATTAATTATTGCTAAAAAGATAGGATATAATTGATTTTTGAGATGTTGAATAATGGAAGTGCTTATATGAGTATGTTAAAATGGGAAACTTTGCTACTGATTTTTCGAAAGGTTCTTATTTGATGCTTAGTACTATTTTTTTTTTTTTTGGAACTACAATGAGTTCATTCATTTCAAGCACGAACATCAAAATACAAACGATCCACACAATAAGGTCCCTCTTAATAACTTGTCATCACGTACTTAAATCGCCGTTCAAAGTATTTAATTATTGGCTAGAACTTCCCGATTTTGAAAAATAGGTTGAAAAATCTTGGAGTTATTGGACAATTTTTTCTCCAAAACAAATTAATGAAACTTATATTGACATTAAAGAGTGGCATGTGTAACATTTAGTAGCTAAAATATGCAAAAGAACGAGGAAACCCCGAAAGAAGTCTCGAAAGAGGAATTAAAGACCGAATCATGCAATTTAAATATTCTTGATCCATCTGCTTGTAGGTTCAAGAACATGTTATCTTAGAACTTGTGAAATTGGAGGAAATAGAGAAGAAGGATGTATAACAAGAAAAGTCAAGATAAATGGATGCTTTAACGGTGACGAAATTTCTGAATATATATTTTCATGGTTCACAATAATAGACGTACTCATCAATTATATTAAAGATTGGAAGGGCTCCTACCCTAATCCGTTAGAAATCTATTGCTAGTCATTCGAAAATGGTTTAGACATTAGTCCGTCGCTGATCCCACGGAACATTTCTGGCCTTAAAATACTATCGGGAATAGGAGATTTTCTCGTAGTTGACTGGATTTTATTTCTTGCATAGAACCCTTGGATATACCTTTAGGGCAAGGTCATGTTTAGAGATACATGGTAACATTTTTTATTCAGTTTTTTAATTAATTATTTGCTCTAGGTACGTAGGTTCTCTCCTGATGAAACAATTGTTTGAATAATGGATAAATAAAAGTATACAAAAAGAAAAAAATGTAATAATACTTGTGCATAAGATAATGTTTTTGCTTGTTTTTCATTTTTGAACTTGTGACAGTTACTTCTAATGATGATTAATTATTTGATAAATTATAATTGTTTTAGTAATGGATAAGATAAGATGGATAAATATAAGTTTATACAAAGAAAAACATGTAACATGCATAAGATAATGTTTTTGCTTGTTTTTTATTTATGGACGTGTAATGATTAATTATAATTGTTTAATTAATGGATAATAACATGGATAAATAGAAGTATATAGAAAAAAATGTAATAATACGTGTGCACAAGATAATGTTTTTGCTTGTTTTTATTTTTATTTTTGGACCTGTAATGATGAATTATTTGATAGATTATAATTGTTTTAGTGAGGGATATAATGGATAAATAAAAGTAGGGTTTTAGTTTACTAAAATGTATCTAATATGTCACGTTTTATTATTATGTGTATCGAACTTTAAAATTTTTTATTGTATGTATCAATCTTTTAATTTGTTTCTATTATATGGATTTTAGTTACATTAAAAAGTGAAAATGTACCAGTTTTACACATATAATAAAAAGTTTAATACATATAATATATAGCAAAAAATTAAATGTTTAATATACATAATAATTTTTTTAAAAAAATTTCATACACATAAATAAAAGATGACAAATTAGATACATTTTAATTTTAATAAACTAATATATAAATGATTTTATTATATCCTGTCATAAATAAATAACCGGCAGGCAGTACTGCAGTAGTATGAATGTATGATACTATATATTAGGTCAACCAACATTAAAATTAATTATTTTTTAAAAACACCCCTAAATTTAAATTGTCCAACAACAATGAACGTTCTGCCATGTGTCATTGTGTCTATCTATTTTTGATGTGTAAATAATGCTTATATATACACACCTATGTTTGTTAGCACCAATTTAATTTGATCAGTTTTTCACGTTACATCGCGCCACCATGAATCCCTCGATTCCTATGCATAATTTGCAAGCAAAACCACTTCTACAAAACCCCACCACCGCCAGAGCAAGTGGCAGCGACCCAAGTAGCGACGGCGCCGATGAGGTTCCGCCTGCACGCCGCCACTTCCTCATTCACTACGGAATTCCTAGACCACCCTCACCTTGCACCCACCGATCACTCTCGATCATCACCGGTCACACAGAATCAGTTTCTTGCATTGCGTTATGTGGAGAATTCATCATCACTGCATCTCACGGCAAAGAAATCATGGTCTGGCAACAACCTGATCTCCGCCTGTTCACCAAGTTCGGTCACGGCCGTGGCTCCGTCAAAGCTCTGGTAACCGTCGGAACCCTAATCTTTACAGCCCATCAAGATTCCAAGATTAGGGTTTGGAAGGTTTCAAGAAATCTTGACAACATTTTCAAACTTGTTGAGACTCTTCCAACGAAAAAAGATTATCTTGGAAAGTTTATGAAACAGAGTAATTACATCCAAACAAGACGCCGTCATAAGCGTTTATGGATCGAACACGCGGACACCATTTCGTGTTTAACTGTTCATAACGGCGTGATCTATTCGGGTTCGTGGGATAGAACCATAAAGATTTGGAGATTAACAGATTTCAAATGTTTAGAATCAATTAAAGCCCATGATGACGCCATTAATGCTTTAACCGCCATTGAAGGAACTCTGTTTTCTGCTTCTGCAGATGGTAAGATTAAGGCATGGGGGAGAAGGGAATTACCAGAAATCTCACATTACTTGAAAGGAGTTCTCGAGGGTCATAAGGACGTATCAATAAACGCCGTGGTGGTTTCCGGTGATGGCGTGGTGGTTTACGGTGGTGGGTCAGATGGGTATGTGATGGTGTGGTTAGTGAATAGTTGGATTAAGGTTTTTGAGGTTAAAGCACATAAAATGTCAATTTTGTGCATGTGTATGAAAGGGGAGATTTTGTGTACAGGGTCAACAGATAGGAGTATAGGGATATGGAAGAGGGAAGGTAAAGGGTTGACTAAAATTGGGGTGATATTGGGCCATCAAGGACCAATCAGGTGTTTACAGGTGTCACCAAATAACATTGGTGGTGGTTTTTTGGTGTATAGTGGTAGTCTTGATAAGAGTATAAGAGTTTGGTGGGTTCCAAACAAATCAAAAGCAGAGGATTTTAACTCTAAAATCAAAAAGACTGTCACTCCTACAATTTTGTTCTAAACTGAAGTCTTGTACACTACTGACCGGTTCTGTAAAGTTATATTTACCTTCATTGTTGTTCTTAGTACAATGTAAATTCGATTGATGAGAGTACGATATTCAACACAATGTCGCTCTTCTCATTTCTCCAAAATGTATAAGAATTTGATTACTTCGGTTATGACCGTTCGACGATACAAAGAAACAAGAGAATAAAAATACATAAGAAGAAAATTTAAAACAAGGCGGCATAAAACAATGTTTGGTGGTTGTTGGCAACTTGTGGTAGACGAAACTACAACTACACTAACAGGAGCTACAGCCATGACAGGGGCGGCAATAATGGCAAGAGATGCGATGAGGTAGCAAGAGGCGTGACAACAAGAATAAAACGAACAAAAACAATTATAAAGAAAAAAGTTTGTCACAAGATGAGACGACCGGTGGGAGGGAGGTGCAACGGCCAAGCATAGCCAGTGGCGCAACAAAGACGATGTGGAGGGAAGAGAAAGGGACAGAGTTCGTCTCAATAATAATATATTCAAACTGGGTTTATTTTTCGGCCTTATTTATTATAAGCTAGTTTTTTTTGACTTATTTTCTGACTTTTGAGCTTATTATTAGTTACAAGAAAAAATAAGCTGAAAAAAACGAGCATATGAAAAATAAGCCAATAAAATAATTCATTGATAAGCTAAAACAAACACCCCCTAAATCAAGGGGCAACACACAAAGATTTTTGTCAAGAATAGCCCAAAAATTAGCAATGGACTTTACTTCACGACTCAGTATGGACTGAAAAAACAGGTAAGTCACAAAAGACTTACACGTGTTGGTTTAGGTTAGGTAACAGATAGTAACCAGTTATGTGAACCAAATCAAATGATAACATTTAAATATACCAAAAAATAAACCTTAGGATCCATTTGGTTCGCGAAATGAATACGAATGAATTGGAATTTGACCAAGGAATTGGAATTCATAGTAATTTGAATTCATAGGAATTGAAATTTGTGAAAAACTATATCTTTTTTGGTTAGTAAAGACCGGAATTGGAATCTAACTAAAAAAAAATTAATTCAATATGTATAACCAAAATAAATTACACAATCAACCGCCCACCACCCCTTACTCCCTCCGCCACCCTACCCTATCTCCACCTTACCTTACTCCGTCTTACTCACCCTGCCCTGCCCCTACCATAC
>JAUEJL010096263.1:0-13677 GCA_032274825.1 Drosophyllum lusitanicum
GATGATTGTCAAAATTGTGATGGAGAGCTTGGAAATATCACTTCCTATTTGCGGAGTCTGTGCAAGAAGGAACGAACTCACGGTGTTGGGTACTAGTCTTATACATGCACTTATAATCGTTTTTATTTTCTTCAATAATAAAAAAGTGAAATATAGTCAAACATGTTTTACATTTACATTGTTTCTTTGTTTTACACCATGTCGTTACCTTATTACCACGATTGCTTCTATTACCATTGTTGAATACTATATTTGGGTTGTACATGAGCAACCTTTTGGTAAAAGCCCCATAAAGATTGCAACCACCTTTACACAAATTTATAGTCGTGACGTCAATTTACATATGTGCAATTTATGTTGGTATTTTTAGATACCTATGTATATATATTCCATGGGTGACCCAGGGATGTTATCGCCTAGTCGCTAGAAACAAAATTGTGAGCGTGTGGGGCAAAGTAGACAATACTATGTTGTGGTAGACCAGGGTGTCACAAATGGTATCAAAGTTGTCTGTAACACCCCAAAAATTATTATTTTTTAAATATAATACCATTCCGCAAATCAATATTATATAATAAAAATCCATCAACATTAAGTAGAGATTATAACCATAAATAGTTCAAAATATTTAAACATTGTTTGAAAAACGGAAGCGATTGTTTTTAAAATAATGAAATATGAATTTGTTGTCACGTTAGAGCCTTTCTCTTGTCCACACCCGAAGTCCCTGGAAAAAACAACACATCAATGGGTAAGCATAAAGTTCAGTGAGCTTCCACAACACTCATACTTTATACCGGATAGCACAAGTTCATGTATTAGGTATACATCACATCACATAACGCCACACAGACGGATAGATGCCCAACTACACAAAATTTGCCAAAGTTGCAATAATAAGTGCCACAGCTGCGCTTGGTTTTCACATCAATATTTAGCAATACATATACACACATGAACAAGCATCACAATATAATGAATAAGTTAGTTAGATCGGTAGCATAATGTGACTCTATAAAACACATGGTTCTAAATAACGTAAGGCGCGGCGTGACGGCGAGGTCAAGCCTCAAGCTTTAAGAGTCCTAGCTAGTCATGGTGTTTTTTAAGGCGACACTTAAGGCGCCAATTTTGTATATATTTTATAAATATTTATATCTAATTTAGCATTATTAATATACAAATTGTATAAAGTAGCACAAATTAGGAGCAAAGTAACATATACAAATTACAAATTTATAAAAGTTTAATACACGCGATCGCAACATGTATAAAAAAAGTCGAAATTTTAAAAAAAAATTCTGCGCGTCACGCCTTAAAAAACTCGTCATTTGGCGCGTAAAGACACACCTTGTGCCGCCTTCTCTTATGTCACGCCTAACCCCACCGCCAAGGGCTATTTCTTAACGGTGGAGTCGTGCCTCGCACCTTGGCGCCGTCATGGCGCGTTTTTTTAGAACCTTGGTAAAACATCAGTAAATCAATAAGCCAAACAAGTCTATTCGGCAAGAACCTACAATCATGGGCTCAAGGCTCCACTAAATAAGGGTTTACATCACACACGACACTGGAATTCCAATAGACTCCGAAATCTCTAAGTCTTAACACACTTAGCGATTTTAACATTGACAACACCTGGGGATCCTGTGACGTGTGTTACTTTGTGATTTTAAGAACCCTCAACACTTTGTGATTCAGTGGCCTGAATCACTTTGCGGTTTTGGCCCTTAGCACACTTTGCAATTCTGTGTTCTAAGGCACTTTGCAATTTAGGGAGTTCCTAATGATCTCGCCTTTGTGATCTAGTGGCTATTGCCACTTTGCGATTGAGTGACTATTACCACTTTGCGATCCACCGATTAACAACACTTTATGATTTCCTATAGTTCTTAACTTTACAATTCAGGGAATCCCTTTAGGGACTTAACCTACTAACCGTACTTTGAGATCCTAATTCCAGTCACATGGTTCACGATTCTAAACAGACCTTCACTTCATGATCTAGCAATAATGCCATCTTCACGATTCAAGACACGTTTACACATCTCCAGTTCACAGTTGAAGACACACAAAATATCTCCGGTACACGATTCATCTATTATCATGAACTTTTACGATTCAACATTACAGTCGACTCCCCAAGAATCAAACTATTTCAATACTTAATCATTTCAACTCTTTTTGTTACAATAGATTCCTAACATCATTTTAGGAAACCCCAACTGATTAATCGCATTTTCATCAAGTTTTACATGACCTAAAGGTGATTGGTTATTTTCGGTTTCACAATTTGACCAACCTTTCAAACTGAATTAATATCCTATAAAATCTTAACCAAATGATATAAACTCAATACCTAATGGATTGTAAGGATGTGAGGAGTCATACATGATCGATCTCTAGCAAATTCCAAGCGACTTGGTGAAGAAATTGTGATGATTAAATGCGGCTATATTGCAAACATACGGGGCACCGTGTCCTAATTTGTTTTTTTTTTTACACACAAGGACCTTGGCTGATAAATTTCACTCTCATTAATAATCAAATAACAGTAATACATTATTACAAATTGGAAAGTGGGTATTACATTGCCCATACGTTGTTTGGGATGGTGGGGGACTTCACTAAGGAAGATGAGTCCCATAGGTGTTTGTAGCACATTAGATAAATCTCAAGTCAGCCATGGATAGGAGAGATATTGGATGCATAAGTAAAAATTGGTCTTACACGAGATAACGTGTTTTGGGGCCATAAATAAGTCATATCTCGTAAGAACTTTGTAGTTAAACGAGTTTGGGTGGGAGCAATCCAAGGATGAATGACCCTTTAGGAAGTTCTCGCCCAGTCGCTAGAAAGAGAGTCGGGAGCTAGTCGGGCAAAGCGGAAAACACTATATCGTGATAAGACGGGTTTTACAACAAAACTCCTCTTAATTTAACTCACCCACATACACACACATGCGGCTGCATTAGAAAAGTGATCTGAACGTGAAATGTTTATTTGTCCGTGTCCGGTAACAAAACACTAACATATATATATGTTAAAAAAACGACTTGTTCAACCTTTTTAATTATACGGTTTACCGGATCATAAACTAATCATTTTTAATCTGGCACAAAAGTTTTTAAATGAATTATGTTCGAAAAGTGAACATTATAGTTGGCATTCGAGAGTCGAAGAACCGTGTTTGGTACTTGATTGTACAAAGCAATTTCGTAAATAGTGAAAACATATGTCAAAGATAACAATCGGGAAAACTGAAATTAATTCACGAAAAATAAATTTGTACAAAGTGAATTGGTAAGTGATGTTATGGTAAAAAGGAAAACAAAAGAGGGGGATCGAAAATTTATAAAAAACTTATATAACTAAACGGATTGCCGAACTGATCTGTGAACCCGTTTCTCAACCCAAAATATGACTCATTTATCACATGGGTTACGCCGTTACGTGGTTCTACTCCATAATAGATCGAACCTATTTAAGGTCAACCCAAACCTGTTTATATCAATAATTGTATCAATAATTATAACCTAAATCCTTAATAAAATACCGAATATTTATATCGTAGTATCTTATAAATTTGGAATTTAGATAACTTCGGTCCATTTTCTAATTTTAGTTTGGACAATTTTCTTTTAACGATCTTCCCTTTAATGAGATCTGGGTTACGTATTTTATTGGCCATTTTATGTCCCAAACGTGACGGAATAAAAAATATTCATAGTGTGATAAAGCCCATTTTATCCAAAGTTTAAAATTGGCAGAGAGAACAAAGCGTGCAGTAACCGCATTACTCACCACCACCTGCACCATTACCCCCACCTCCACCCACTCCTCAACCCTACGATTCCCTCGCTGATTACTGCCATTCTCAAATCAATTCTCCTTATCGGAAAACCATCTCAGATCTCGCAGAATTCACCATGTGTTGCGGAAAGATATGCATGATGTGTACTTGTTTGATCGTTGTGGTGATAGCAATCGGTATGTTTTTCGGATTTGGTGTTTTCAGCAAAGCTTTCCACAAGGTTCACAATGAATTGCATTACTCGTATCCTCAATCTGATCGTGATCCCATTGGAGCCGCTACCGGTAGGCCGTTCTTCGTTTTCGCTGCCCCTCCCCCGTTTTAAGCTTTTCCCGCTGTGGTTAATTTTCTACGTAGGGCTTTGTTCGTGATGTTCATTTGAATTTTCAAGCACCAACGATGTTTCATTAATATGAATTGTTACTTCTTTCGTATATACCAATAGCATTGCTTGTTTCTCATTGAATTCTGCTTAAGTTTGATAATTGCTCGTTTCTGTAAGACGTTTTTAAAATTTGGAGATGTTAGCCTGTATAGCTAATCGACGAATATTCAATGTAGTGTGATCATCAAAAGTGTATATAACAACCTTAAATATAGATCCATCATCGTTGAATTGTGAATGGTATCTGCTATCCCCAGCACCAGGGGAAAGTTGATGGTTTGATTCTAATTTGGAATGATCTTTTCATCTACTTTGTTACGTAAATTTCAAACTTAAGTGTTCAATCCAAATCAGCTGTCCTTTCAGCTTTCTTGGTACGTTTCAATGTTTCATAACCGTGCTTTTAAGAAATCCATGACCTTATAACTTGTATGAGGCTTCTATAACAATCTGAAATGAAAAGGACATTAAAAGATGTAAATAGAGATGGAGAGGCATGAGCTCCCATCCACCCTCCACCATCGCACCTGGAATTCGCAATATAAGGTAAAATACATGTCAGAGATCTAAACAGAGGTGGATAGACATGAGCTCTCAACCTTGTATCACATTTTCATTGTGTATGTTTAAGTTTATTACGGGCTTATGAGCTCAGCTAGCTCGGCTTATTTTCTTATTCTATTTGTTAGTTAGAAATAAGCCGAAAAGAATGAACTTATTAATTATAAGCTCTTAATATGCCATGGCAAACATCCCCAAAGAACTAACCCATGCCATAGAAACCCCTCTTTAAGCAATAAAACATGTGTTCAATGGCATAAATTATGTCCCGTAGGCAAAGTCAACAGATTGGTGAGGCCCCATAATTCAGGATTCACATGCTTCTATAACCAACACTTGCCAAAACCAGTCCCTGTTGAAACAGCCAATCTATCATATTTTAGCAGCATATGAAGATCAAAACGTCAGAAAACATTAGACATGACAGAAACACTAGCCTTATCTGATGTTAGAGGACCGGTATGATTCTTGGGTATTCCCGTCAATCCTGGGTCTTGTCCAGGGTGCATCGAGCATCATATAAACAATCGAAACAACTGAAAGGCTATTGGTTATGATAAATGAATAATGAATCAAACTGCATTCAGTTGGGAACAACATGTCCATATAAAAATTCAACCATAAAGGTCAGTTGTTGGGCTACTTCCAGTTGGTTAAAATCAACAGTTTATGGAATTGAAGCCTTTACATATCAAACAATGAATACAAAATAATCAGATACCATCTTAGCTTGGATGTCATGGCTAGAATCTGGTCTTTCAAGCACGCATTGTCAACTGTTGACTTTCAGTTGGTCAGATATACACCGAAGAACTACGCTGATAGCCTGATAGCAAAGTAAAGAACTAACACATAAGCTCAAACTTTAACTTCCATCAATAGTTCTATAAGGGTACGAATTTAAATAATTGCAATTGGTTGTTGGAAACAAGGAAAATCGAGACGGGAAAAAAAAGAAAAAAAGTTAGGAGTTGTGGTTCTCAGCTCAACATGAAAGGGTAGAGAGGGAAAAGTTAAGGGATTTTTTTTTCAATATTGTGTTTTGCAACTTGTTTTTGGCAATGGTGAATGTTTTTCCACATAATTTGTGATAACCTCAAAATAAAATAAAATCTTGTTGAAACAATAACAATAATACTACTTTTATCTTATCATGATAGATTGATAGTGATGGTCAAAGTTAATAAATTTAGTCCAAAGGAAGGAACGTGAACTTTGCTGCAGCAGCAACAATGAAAATGGATGCATAAATCTGGGATAAATGGAGCATTTCATATGTAAAAAAGTTTTTGCCAGCGGTTTAAAAATCAAATCAACCAAAAAGCCATCAAATTTATTGTTATCATTTGTTATTAGGCTACTACAGGTATAGGAATGCTTGATGCAGGTCCTTCTTTTGCTGCATCAAGAGTTCAGCTTGGATCAAAGTCCAAGGAATATCCTTTCTCTAGAAAAGGTGCTTCATAATATTCCTCTTTATTCTCTCATGTGCTCAAATATTTCTTAAAGCTAAACACCTCTCTCTCTCTCTCCCTCCCTCCCTCCATTGAAGGTTCGTGAAAGATAAGAAGCAGCCAAAGGTGGTGCTGCAAAGAAACAAAAGGGTTCAGACCCATGATCCAGGCAGCACCAGATTTGGAACCATAACTCCCTGCATCAAGCTAATGTTATACAAAGGTGAGTGAAATAGTAATTGTCACTTGATCTACTAGGATTATAAGTGGTCTTCAATGTTTGAGTAATTCATGGATCATATCCGTCTACTTGTACAAATTTATCATGAAACATAGCAAGTTGTACAAATAGACATTTGGAAATCTATCAAGGCTATATCTATTTTTCCAAGAACAATATGATATTTGCAGGCATGGTCAACCATGTTCATCAACAGCCATAAGCACAATTTAAGTATATTCTTTTCACTGGATTCAAACTATTTTGTATATTTACATAAACGGATTGCAATTCACCCGTCTTATCCCTATTAAATGACAACAAATTATGTACAAAACAAATCTTGGGGCACAGCCAGTTTCATAAATCAACAGATGCAGAAAATGATTTAACTTAATAATAGCAATGTTACATATGCATATATATCTACATATTTTCAGGTGGAGCAAGTTACTCAGAAACCTTTCCACGCAGAAAGAACTTCATGAAAAACTTCACCTATCAGTTCCTTGTCTGCAGTTCGTATAAATGCGTCAAATTCTTCCAAAATATCAAATATCTTACCAAACCTCACAAGATACTCCATGCAGCACATCTTCAGCTTCAACAGATGATACAGAGAAGCATTTTGAAGCCTCTCTAACACATTATGTGTATCAATATCTTCTAACAGACTTTCATGGCATGCCTCTTTCAAATCCGTTACATCATATTTATCAGCTGCCCTTAGAAGGTCAAGTCTGTGGGCAAGAAAGTCTTGATCTGCAATGTTACCATATATGTAGCTTAAAAAAACTTGGCAGGCTTCAATTGACATGTCAGATATGTTTATGACAGACATTTCTTTTTCCTTCAGGTCATGGGAGAACATGCCCCGGAAGACTGGTGACCTCGCAGCAAGGACGGCCCGGTGGGCCCCAATGCTTCCATCGGAAGCATTGATGATGATATCCGTGTGAATATTTTCTGATAACATTCTTCCAAGTGAGGAAATTGCTGTTGATCGTAAATCCTTTTGTGTAAAACCTTCGGTCCACACGGAGCAAGATTCACCACCCTGTTGCATCATGTTACATCAAAAAGGTAAATTGACATGCAGTGATGACAACACAAGGGGAAGAACTGTTAACTTATATGAGTATGTCAAACGGGTCAAGCTAGGTCAAGTTGGATTGGGCGGACCCACCAACACCTCGTGGTCCTTTTTTGAATTCTGTAAATAATTAATGTATTGAATATGATCACAAAACTATATATAACTAATATCAAGATAATACCGTTTAAATTAAACAATTCAGAACGTACTATTTCAATTGATTTTAAGCAACTTTGGACCTGCTTAACGTGTCCGCCCATTTCTTTCTAGTTAACTTTTTAGATGTAACAGGTTTGACCTGTAATCAATCAAACACAACCCGAGTGGATCTGTCTCCTAAACAAGTTGAAATTGAATCCTCTATCTATGTTCATTCATTTCTCTATAAAAGTTGCATAAATTAAACACTTAACAATCCACTCGGACTTATATTCAGCCAATCAAGAAAATCAAATGCCCTTAGTTTTCAAGCACACAAGTTGGATTTTGTTGGTATAGTAGGAGCACATGACATCAACACTTGAACTGAATCCAATTATTAAACTAAAAAGTTAGCTTGTCAACCAAAAACAACACACCTAGATACTGAAGCATAACTTTCAGCTCACCAACAGACAATTATTGTTGTACCAGTAAATAGGTCCAAAGTAATATATGTTTAAAGCAGTAACCATCACACAAAAGCTTAACAAATTAAAGAGGTGTTTGTTTTAACTTATTAAGGGCCTATAACCCGCTTTGCTTCTATAAGCTCGTTTTTTCCGGCTTACAAGCTTTTATGACTTAAAATAACAACATAAGCCCAAAAAACGGGCTTATGAAAATTAAGCCAGACTTATAAACCCTTAATAAGCTAAAACAAACGCCCCCTAAAGTAGATGTTTGAAATTGAATTACGTTTGGAGATGCAGTCTTCAGATCAAGAAATTCAAGATCAATAATGAATTTCCCTGTAAGTGGAACCTCAAGCGCCCAAACAAAATCCTCACTGCTTTTGAGCTGCTTATCTTTAATTTCTGCAATCAAAGGAAATTTTTAAAAAATGCTATCAAATTCGCATAAGAATTAAACCTACAAACCACACCAATTCAACTCATAGGAATCAACATAATAAGTGCCTATAATTCTAATTTTCAAAGATACCTGGATGAACCAAGGCTTTTCGACCTCCCAATGATGAGACCACCTTGATGATGAATGAAGCAATAGGAGGGTTGTCTTTAGTTAAACTCGATATTTCTGGGTACAATTTAATGAACAGGCCACGATTCTTCTCCAGAACCAAACGCCTTCATTTCATTAAAAGAAAGGAAAATTTTAAAAATTTATAATAAAAAGAGTTCAAGACTTCAAGTCACCAACCTTTGTTTAAACATCAATAAGCAGCTAATAAACAAAACAACAAATATTGGCACCCTATTCAACAAAGAAGGAAAAAACCATCCATTGGGTTGCCTAAAGCTACAAGAAAACAATAATATAATACAGAGTCAAGATTAAGATTCACACCAAACACTGAATAAACACAGAATCTGTAGAGTTGAAATTACCCAACAATCCAGCGGTGATATTACAAATTCAAGATTAAGATTCACAAGAAACATGAATAAACAGAGAATCTGTGGCTCCAACTGGTTAAAAATTGAAATTACCCAACAACCCAGCGGTAAAACTTATAAATTTCAACAAGGTGTTGGTTTATGTTTACTTCTGACATAAAACACAGAATCTATTAGTCAATCGTGATGTATGATTGTAAATTTTGATTTTTTTAAAAATCTTTTGGGGAGGAGGAATTTACCAGTTCCATTTACCGATCTTGAAAGGATCGGATTTGCGATAGGTACAAGAAGCCAAATTATCAATACGCCATTGAGCGAGGCGTGAGGTGGTATCAACACGGTATGCGTTGTCGGTCATCCTGAGCGCCGCCGTGATTTCATGGAAGCAATCGAATATACCGTCCAACAACAGCTCCCCGTGCTTTCCCAGGTTGTCGTCAATGGTTTGTCTCTCCTCGAATCTTCTTCATATAAAACCAAAAACACACACACTTTCACTCTCACTGCGACTGCGACTGCCTCCTTCTTCCCCCCATAATCAATAAACAATCAGATATGATCAAAATCAGAATTTTCTTTTGTTTTGGGGGCTCGCAAGAATCTAGAATTAGATTTTACGCCATTGATGAGTTGGTCTAGAAGAGGATATTTTGATCTTAGTAGTTTAATAATAGTAGAAGCAGCCAATGGAAGGAAAAGAGAAAAAAAGAGTAACGAATGATTTATGGGTCACTGATTCTCTCATTTTAAAGTCATTTGGGATTTGGTTGCACTCCACCTTTGTTAATCTACCTCATAAATTACTAATAAATTAAGACTGTGCACCCCTTCTCTTGCTATATTATTATTATTTTCATTGTGAAAATGATATATATCGATAGCATCATCTAATTTAGGTGTTATCATATTTATATATATGTTTAATAAATTATAAATTTATTATTACGGTATTTGCTCATTAAAAATATATGTAAGTGTATAGTGGTGTTCATAATACGGTTATAAACTATATTAACCGTAAACCGAACCACTCCTTAATTGAAAAATCCAAAACCATTTTCAAATTCAGTTTAAAAACCGAAACCGATTACCATAATTGATTTTTGGTTCGGTTACGGCTTTGAAAAATCCCAAACTGAATAAACCGAAGTAGTTATTTTAATAATTATCATATATAATATATATTAATATTTTTCATTTTAATATTATAGTACCGTAAACCCTTCACCCTTAGACCATATATTTTGCCTCTAGTTTTCAGAAATGAAAGCTCAACTCACAATTTGAAATTTCAAGAGGGTCGGCTCCCTCTCCCTCCTCACTATGCAGCATGTGCCCTAAACCAAAATCAACGATTCCCTGTCCCTCATTCCACGAAGCAAGGCTGCAGAGCAGGCGGGCAACATGCGACTTCAACCCTAAACCCCCAGCTCGGCGACTCCCTCTCGACTACAACCTATGAAGCAACAATGCAAGGTAGCCTTTGATCCTCTTAATCTCACTGTGCCCTGAACCCACGATTATAAGATTCTCGTTTATCTTTCAGGCGACTACAACCCTATACCCACGAAGCCGATTGATTACCATAATCAGGCAACTACAACCTTGAACCCACGAAGTAACTCAACAAGGTAGACTCTAAATCTCCGATTAGTGATTACAACCTTCATTTTGGGGCTATTTGCCTTCTATTACAGCCTTGATTCTTTGCTAAAATGTGTTTAATCTTCGTTTATGGTTGACATTAAGTTTTGCTTCACCGTTTGAGGTTTTGCTTTACGGTTAACAGTTAAATCTTTTCACTTAACTATTAAGTCTTTCCTTGATTAGTTGATTATACCTCAAACTTGTTAAATGTTAAGGTTTTGCTTTAGGTTTTAGTCTTAACCGTTAGTCACTTAGTCTTTACACTTGATTTTACCTCAAACTCGTGTAATTTATTAGTTGGGGTTTTTTAATTTCGGTTTGTACAATTATAACAAAAAACCAAAGCGAATTAGATTTCGGTTTTCGGTTTAGTTATAGTATACTTTTAAATTGTTTTGGTTCAGTTTTGACCAAAAATTAAAAACTGAATAAACCGTAAACCGAATAAACAAAACCTTTTAAACCAATTAAACCGAACCAATGAACATCCCTATAAATGTGTCATCACCTAACTTAGGTGTTGCTATCAACATATATTCTTTGCCTTTTTAACTAAAATATATCATTTATTTCGTTCTTCTTTTCAAGTCACTTTCATTTACACAATTAATCAATGTTTATTTTCTTAGAGTAGATATATTTATCATCACTTACAAATATCACATGGGCATTAAACCTATCATTTGATCAAACCACTAACTTAAGAGGATACTAACCCGTGAAATAGATATCTGATTTGTCTTTAGAATGTAAAAATGTGAAAAATGATAGCAATTTTACTGGGATTACATTATGCTTCGACTACCATATATACGTTGGTGGTTTAGTAGACTTACTTGGATTACATTATGCTTCAACTACCATATATGGGCAAGATAACAACTAGTTTACGTATTGTTTTTTCTCTTCCATTAGACTTGGTTGTTATTTTTGATCTTGTTTGTAACTTTTGATTATGTGTTTCTGTGGCTTGTAGAAACACTTTTTGTTCGTTGTTCTATTTTGTTTTATTTTAATAAAATTTTTGCTGTTAAAAAAAAAGATTTATTGTTTTGTTTGGATTTTTTTAATTAAATGAGTTATATAAACAAAGAAAGATCAGGAGCGTGGTTGGAAAGAAAGAAACAAGTCCATTTTCTTTGGAAGCAAAGTATCTTCATTAATCCAATCCACCAAGAAAAATAAAACAAAAATTGATTGGTGACTTCTTTTGAAGGAAAGAAAAAGGAAAGGGTAGGAGAGGTCTTTGAATCTTTTCCCATGTCATAACTTGGATCGTGGCTCTCTCTAATTATTATTTTAATATTATATATAAATTTAAATATTTGTTTGTATCGTTTTCAATTTTTCATACTTGATTTATTATACATGGCTCCACTCATTAAAAAATACAACCAATCATTGCACTAATTTTTACATGTATTTACTTAGAGTACGCCTTGTAACATACATTAGATTCAAAAGTATTAGTCAAATACACATAAAAATATTAAATTTACGTACAAATAGAAATTTCGATAAAAAATTAACACTATGCGTATAAAAGTTGAAGGCGATAGCACATGACAGGCTTGTTATAGAGCTACTTCGTCTACTCTTCGTGTGTGTGTGTGTGTATTTTTATCTACAAAGGTAAAGTAATACATATGATGACTGATATTGAAAGAGTAAATTACAAGAATCATCTCTTTATGCTACATGAAAAGTAAATTTATTAGGCCTTCTTTTCCTTTTTACTTTTGTTATGGTTTTTGTATTCAAAATGGATGTCGGAACCGTTAAGCTATTTTGTTGGGCTTTATATAAAAAGCGATTTTAATAGTACCGATCGAGATCCTTTTAAGTTAAAATCAAACATTACCGATCGTGTTATTTTTAAGAAAAATAAGAGTAACGAGATCCTTTATTACATCAAAATATGCACACATAGCGATTGAGATGGATATGCATGGTTTGGTAGTACCTTTGGTAATGAATGGCAATAGAGTGCGTGGGAGCAAACGTGTCTAAGTTGCTTGTTGAATATTATATAATTATATTATATTATATAAGAAAATAGGAAGGTGAGTGTAGCGTTAGAATCTTGAAAGTATCACAAAATTTGCAAGTTGGGGTTTATATGAATATTATGCAAACGGACAAGAAAAGAATCCTTTTGTGTGGGTCATGCCTACGTCCAACCCATAATACTACAAGCAACCTCTTCTTTTACTTTATACCCCTCACACTCACAATAATCAAAAACAAGATAATTAGTAAAAATTACTCTTATTTTTTATATTTAAACTAACATAAAATAATAGGTTTTTAGATTATGAACGGATACTAAAACTAGATAAATATGTTACGTGCATTGTACATCTACCATATATATCTAGTTGAGTTGTGTTCAATAAAGTTTATTTAAAAAACATAGCACTGAAATTTTAATATTCAATCAGGTGATTTAATATACAATCACATGTGATTTGTAAAAGCATCGCATTCGAATTATGAAAAATTACGAAAATGTCACTCCACCCAAAATTTTAAAATTTACTCTGGACCATTGATGTCATTGATCCAAAGGCTAAAATTAGTCCCTCAGGACTTTAAATTAATTATGGACTATATTGAACATTCTTCATATCTAGTTTTTATATCTGTTAGATTAGTTTTTCAAGGGCTTTGATGTGTGTTTATGTTCTCAATTGATTCTATCTAAATACATACGGGGTTATAATGACTTAATTCACACGGTTTATGTTTTATTTCAATTTAACATCCAAGTTTTTTACTCATACGACATTTGTTCAGGACGATTCTAAAAACTATCAAAATTGTGCATCAAACTCTACAACTTTGTTTTAAGTTGTTGAGGAACTGCTGTTGGGGAGATAATCACTTCACCCTAATAATCAACTCTGCCTATCTTAAAACATAGAATTTGATGATAACCAAA
>JAUEJL010096274.1:0-13674 GCA_032274825.1 Drosophyllum lusitanicum
ATTCAGCCATACTCTTCTCTGTCATCGTGGTTGCTTGTTTCTTACTCCTGGAAAACTCAACCACTATTATTACAGTTATTCATACTTGTTCTTCTTCAAGATTTCATCTTTTTACAAGTGTTATTGTTATAACTCATCTGTAATCACGTTTAAAAGGACCATCAAGGAGGTTCCAATATGCAATTTGAAACTTGTTTCGTTATGGTATGGTATGTAAAAAAAAAGTTTGAATTCTATACATCCTCTTACTTTATTACCAGTGATTTCTGGCTTTAGCTAGTTTTCCGCGGAAGTTGAGCTATGTTATTATTAACCAGAAACCAATTAAACCGACTCCTTATACGCTTTGGTTATCAATTATTTTATAACAAGAAACTAACCGTATAACCCGACCCTATCAACCCAAAAACCGATTATAAAAACTAAACACCACCCCTGCAAGGATCAGGGTGGTATAATGTATCAATGACACTTCCCAGACCAGAAATGATGCAAATTCTATGTATCACCTCCAGTTTCATAATTTTAATTTACTATCTGAATAACCCAACAACCTCAAACACCTAAAATGACATCATCAGCTAATAAACTTTAAGAACAATTAGAATCAATTTCTTTTTAAAAAGTAAAAACCAATTTCTTTTCAGATTTATACGAAATTCCTTTTGTTCCAAGTGTTTGGCTTTCTTCATTCACAACGATCCTTGATTAAACAGCTTTTGTAGTGTTTGAATACAGATCTCGTCCAAATTCAAAGGGCTGATTCAAACGACAAGCTCGGGAAAACCTGCAAAATTATCAGGGAAGCACAGGCACGACCAACGTAAAACTCTACCCTTCAAAATAGAGAATAAATGGTCAAATCGTGTATCAACTTTGCTTAAGTAACGGGACCTAGTTAATCGTATGTACACTAAACTATCGGTTTCCTGCTCAAATATTAAAAACAAGAAAAGAACATATATAACCTGTACAAGATTATTGTACAATTTCACCGACCTTCAGATCTTCATTCCCCAGCCAAAAAAATTAGATAATATCAATTTTATTACCACTTTGATGTATTTTTTTTTATAATAGGGTGGGTTTGGGATTCTTTTTAGTCCTCAGATAGAGCTGTTGGTGCTGTAAATGCGGGTTCAAGATTCTCGTTCACGCTCTTTGTTGGTCTTTTGGTTCTCTGGGGTGTCTGGTTGTTCATCTCAGTGTCTGGTGGATGATCATCGATTTCTGAGATTGTATCGGAAGCCAAAGAATTAGGGTTTTTAGGACCTTTTTGAGGCCTTGATTTTGGAGTCCCTTTATCGGTACCAGCTTTTCTCTGCAGAAAACAGGTTGTCCATTAGTAACAAAAGTAATACAGTAAAGATACAACAAAACGTTGAACGTGTAGCATAGAAAACTACGGTGTCCATGTCAAAACCAAAGATTCCGACTAAACAGTGGCAATATGGGTGGGTCAAAACAGATAATTCATTCTGGTCGGGTTAGGTTAGCGTGAAACACCTTTTGTCCACTATATTTTTTATAACAATTAATGTGTTAACTATGATTAAAAACGTTATATTATTACAATCATACTCTTTAACAACTTTTAATAAGAATTTTATAGAAGATTTTACGCATTACAAAAGCATTTCAGCGACACTCGACCCGTTGACCCATGTGACCCGGTTTTTTTAGCTAACTCAAAAATCGACCCATTCAAAAGTAAATGGGTTGAAACTGCCACCTTTAAATCCAAAAACTGTATACGAATCTCCATACCTTCTTACTGGCCATTGGTTTCTCCGGAGGAGGGGTTGAGTATGCATCTGCTGGAGGTTCAGGAGCCATGAGATCTTCTAAGCGTGCATCACCTTCATCGTCTATCCTTATAGCTTTTCCCCCGCCTTTTCTCTTCTGTCGATCTTTAGCCTATATTTCAACAGTTAGGTGCATAATAATCAGATATGATGGTAAACCTTTTTAAAAATTTAAATAGTAACTAACAATAAAAAAATTTATCGTGCTTAACACACAAAGTATACATAAACAACAATTGGGTCAGACCTGACCCATGCCTGACATCCTTTTCGACACTTAAAAATGATGCTTTGAATAATGATAACATTATATTCCTTGACATAAGGGATAAATGTTGATGATACCTGTGGAATTTCTTTTAGCTTCTGCTCCATTTGTGCATCATCAATTAGTAAAGAAATAACATCCTCAGGAGCTAATATGTCACCCTGTATGTGACCACCAGTCATAACAAGCTGCTGGACAGTACTTTTCTGGCTAGCTCTCTGTAAAATCTTTTCTTCCACAGTTTCTTTGCAAATTAACCTGTACACCGTAACCTACATCGTGAAAACAGATGTCCCATCAACTCAGTTATTAATCCCACTATCCCAGAACCATTAATAAATTAAAAAACAAAATACAATTCAAAATTATCAAAAGATACAACATGGAGATGTGTATAACTTTAAAAACATTGGTTAACAGCATAAAAAGTGAAGGTAATGCTTGAGATAAGATTCTCCCAAACAGTGACAACAAACCTTATTTCTAGTTGACAGTCTTATTTATAGTCAAGACCAGTTGCATCAAAATTCAGTTGTGGTATGTTAAATAGCCATTAATCCATAACAATTAGAGTGGCTAAATGGGCTGCAATGGTTGGCTTGTCCTGAAATACTTATTTGTCCAAACTTCTAGATATCTTCATAAATAACTAGTGTGTCAAATATGATTACAAAAACTATATTATTTCAGTAACAATCTAACTTTTTGTACAGGTAACGATTTTAGGAGAGTCGAGGCATTAAAAATACACTTTGAGAGACTTTTGATTCATTTGGCCCTGTTTCCTTTTTGGTTAATCTTTTATTTTACCCATTTGACTCATTACACAAAACATAAACTGAATGATCCATTGAAAGGTAAATGGGTTGAAACTGCCACCTCCAGATTGATCTTAGAGTATTTAATTCGAAGCTTGTGAAACACAAACCTCAGCAAGACACTTGGGTTATATAATAGGAAAAACTTTTGAATTTACTTAGAAGTTAAAGACTGCATCTCAAAAGAAAGGTTCCTCCATGATATGGCTCGACCCTAATGTGAAAAAAAGAAAAAAAAAAGGAAATACAAGTTAATCATGAAAGAACTAACATCTTTAGTCTGACCCAACCGATGAGCCCTATCCATGGCTTGTAAATCCAATGTTGGATTCCAATCACTTTCATAAAATATGACTGTGTCAGCAGCAGTTAAATTGATCCCGACCCCACCAGCTCTTGTGCTCAATAAGAATACAAAAATATCATTCCTACAAGAAAACAAGCGTTAACCAAGGAACAAGCATATCTTTTAAAAGGAACTCGGGAGTTCATAAAAATATATATATATATATACTCCCTTTAATAGTTCATCTTATAATAACTGAAACATGTAAAACTAAATTTGCAGGTAAGTATCTTGTTAATTGAATGATCATCATTTGGGTTTAAGACTTTGCTTGGTTAAAAAAATTCTAGCAGCAAATTGTTCTTAAAAAAGAATGTAACAATAAATTCAAGGAGTTACATCACAGCAAGTGAAGCAAGAGAAATAATAAATATTGGATAATAAAATTTTCTCACAGTAGTTGGGAGTCTTTGACCATGTAATATTATAAAAAAGAATGTAACAATAAATTCAGGGAGATACAACACAGCAAGTGAAGCAAGAGGAAATAATAAATGAAGGATGATAAAAATATTCTCACCGTAGTTGAAAGTCCTTGACCATGTCTCGACGGTCCGTTATGGTAGAGGATCCATCAAGCCTCAAGTATCTGTACTTCCTATAGTTCATATAGTCCTGCAAATATAACAGTAACCATTAAAAGATTTCAAGCTTCCCACTCAATAACAATCTCTCCCTGAAACTGCTCCAAAATGAAAAGCGGCATGTGCTAATTTAGACTTAAGCCATGGTCTCAAGTTTTTTAGGGAGGGAAATGAAGGAATTTTGGAGGAAACTAAATAAAAGGGTGTTCTAGAGTTTCATTTTAGAAAAGAAATAAGAGGAAATGAGAGGATTGGAGGGAAAGTTTAGGCTAACTTTTCCTTCCAAAAGTAAGACGATTTAGAAGGAAGGATTCCTTTCTCTTTCCTCTCCTGTTTAAACTCGAGAACATGGTGTTAAAGAGAGATCTTGAACAACAAAAACAACACACAAAACTTGAGAAACTGAAAGAGTTTATGATACCTCAATAATGTTCAACATCTTCGTCATTTGTGCAAACAGGAGAACACGATGATTTTCTGCACGCAAGCGCTTCAATAGTATATCCAGCGTTTGAAGCTTCCCAGAGTCCTAAGGTAATAAAACATGGTCAATCCAAGTTAGCAAATAGAAAACGGACAGAGTACAGATTAGAGGTGGCCATTCCGACCAAAAGAGTCGATTCGTTTATGATTTATTACTAACAGAGTAACAGGTCAAAGGGGTGAACTTTCAAGATTTAACTAGAAAGGAAGCGAATCAAACATGTCAAGATCATTTAAAACATGTTCAAATGCATGAAAAGATTTAACTAGAAAGGAAATTGATGAAATAGGTTAAAGATCATCTAAAACATATTCAAATGCATGAAACCAACTAAATACTTTACCAAAAAAGGTTACATAATTATCGTACTACAATAACTTTTCTGATCATATTTCACATTTTAATAATTCATATATAATTCAAAAAGAATGGAGAAAATAAAATTTTGCAGATTTGCCCCCAACCCAACCTGCTTTGATCCACAATTCCACACTACAAAATAACACATTCCGTTTTGACCTGTTACCTAGCCCATCTCCCCCCCCCACTTTTTTAAACAGATATAATCAAGCACGCAAGATATATTTAAGTAAATGGAATGTTAAATCTTCATACTGTGAGCATCTTTGCTGGATCAAAACTCTGCATAGGCGGACATGAACCAAAGATTTTGTGAGTGAGCTGGAGAGCAGGTTGCAGAACAGGTAGTTCTTTGTCAATTTCCTGTATTAAATGATGAGGAGCACCATTTGGCTTTCTAGGTCCATTTGAGTCAGACGTACGTGCAAAGCCCAGCAATAACCTCTTAACCCAAGGATTATGTAGTTCCTCGGCTTTTCTGTAAGCAAAATCTCTATCTGGACACTCCGCATCAATCTACAAATCAAATAAGATACAAGGTCAATTAACGCAAATAACATTTTGACAGTTGATATGTACATGATGGCAAAACAAGGAAAACATATATGCCCCATGTTTATTTTAGTTATATTAAAATACTATACCACTGTCCCTCAATGGAGTTCACTTTAAGAATATTATGAGCACAAGTCCAACTATCTTTGACTAAATGATTTAAAATAAACACGGTGATTTCATGTGCAGGTGGCTAGAGCTAGAGAATAGCTCCGTCAACAAAATTGGTATTAAAGTTGGGATTCTGTTGCCAATGAATAGTATTTTAGAATTAGTAATGCCATAAAACAAACCTACTGATGTCAGCCCTACTAGGGGAGCCAATGATGCCGGCTCCACAAGGTGACATCCTCAAGTATTTTTAACAATTAGAAGCAAAATAGGAAAGAGGGGAAATAACAGAAAAGGTTAATGCATGTCTACATATAATTCAATAATAGCACTTACAGGAGGTGCCCTTATTGGTGGTATGAAAGAGAAAGCTGAATGAAGTAGTCGAACATCGGATGCAAGTCTATCCTCATGAGACAGTACCAAAGCCTCAAACGGATCATCCGTGGGTCCCGTTGCAAGTCTTCTTTTAAGAATATTCATTTCCGACGTTGATGGTAATAGTAACATTTTTGTTACTGCTCTTACCTTTTCCTTTCCAATATGATTGCACTCAAAACCCTGGTCCTCACTTGCTATAATCACGTCCACAACCCCATCCAGAACAAGTGAATCATATCTTGAAACCGAAAACAATAACCTCTCCATCAAAGTAGCATTTGCTATGAACGCTGCTTCTGCTGGCGAGAGATCAATCAATCGAGTAAATCCAAATGCTCCGTTTTTATTGGAGGGCTCATGTTTGTCTTGCTTAAATATGGAACGATATATGTTTAGTGGGGAGAATATGTTCAAATGCTTCTCAAAAAACCCCGTCTTGATACCATGCTTATCTTTCGATAAAAGGATGCCTAGAGTTCGCACAACTTCTTGGTATATTAATTTCGGTATCTGCAAACAAAATCAGCAGTTAACGATATTGTGGAGTCTATAGAGACAGATAAAGAGCTAAATCGAAAAACACTTGCAAATTTAATTTAACAAAAAGCGTATTTTACAATCTGATTGGATTTCACTATATACTTGATGACACTAGCACAAGATTTTGGTCAATTAAATTTTCAACAGCATTTGCTTTTTGAAAAGGATAGAAAAAAAAATCTCAGATTCAAGTAACTACCTTGTATGTAATTGGATTCTTAATCCCAGAGTAGTATACATCCTCGAGTTCTCCAAACGGAGGTGGAAGAAGTGGATTTGGGATATCTCCAAAATAGAAATATGAACTTCCTTCATTTCTCTCGAATAACTCAGGATGGTTACAAACCTGTCGTCACAAGGGAACGTGATGATTCAGACAGAAATACAAAATGATACTCTAGGGATGTCAAATGTTGATAAACATGCTTCGGGAAAAAAAGAAAAAAAAAAGCAGGAAGAGAAGTTACCTTTCTCAATTGGATGACAATGTTCATCAAGTTCATAAATTTTTTCTCATTAAGTTGCCCACGGTTACTGTCAAACAACTCAGCAAGAGATATTTTGTTCTTTATAGCTTGGTAAAAAGCCTGCTGGCGTGAACTCAATTTACAATGCACTGTAATTTCAGTCTTCCTAGTTAACTCAGAAACCACATCCTTCTTAACACGCCGCAACATGAATGGCTTCAAGATCGCGTGCTGATGAAAGATTAAGAAAGCAACAAATATCAAGGGAAATAGTATAAAAACACCTCACAATGAAGAAAAAGAAATACATTTCACAGAATTAACCAAGAAAAAAGTAATCATTACTTACCAATCTGCTAAGTTGGTGCTCATTTAAAGTCCCACCATGTTCTGCATGGTTTTCAATACTGATGCATACACAGTGAAGCATGATCAATGAGGGAATTCCTAATACTCTTGAAACATAAAGAGAAAACAAATTTTAAAATCATACCCTTTAGAAAACCACTCGTTAAATTGTTCATGGCTGTCGAATAGAGTTGGCATGATGAAATGAAGGAGAGCCCACAACTCAGCCATGTTGTTCTGAACAGGTGTTCCAGTCAGTAGCAGACGGTTTCGACAATTGAAACTGAGTAGTGTCTTCCATCTTATACTGTCAGCACCCAATTAAACAAAATACAGTGAGAAATAAATGCACCCCTTGAACAGGTGTAAAAATCTAATTAGCTGCAGAAGATTTGAATGAAAAGTTACAAAATGGCTGAAAATGCACAGGCTGGCATCATTAAAATAAGTTAGCAACCTATTTACTTACGAATGGGTAAATATGGGTTGTGTTTTATCTCAAACGGCTCTAATCAAAAGGGGAATACGTGAAATGGTTTGAATTTTGAAAGTTGCCCATAGTTTATATTAATGCATACAACCTGCTAAATTGTTTTACTCAAAGGTTTAGACTATGGTCGTAATAAGCCTTGTTTAATACGAAAACAAAAAAGTTGATAAAAAAAAGTAGAGAATTTGTTCGCCAAGCCCACTCAATCCAGCCCGTTTCGACCCGAACCCATTTTGACCCAATACCGAACCCGTAAACCATCACATGTATGTCTGCCCAAGCCTTGTTACCTTGTTGAACTTTTGATAGCCTGAGCTTCATCCAAGACCATATACTGCCATTTTACACGCCTGAAATACTTCTCATCTGATACTAGGAGTTGGTAGCTGGTAATGAGAATGTGAAATCCAGCATCCCTGCCAAACAATATATTAAACAAACTAGCATATCTGAAATACTACAAGACATAACCTGAAGACTGATGTTTTTAATAACAAAAAATATATTTGCCATTCTCTAGACCTTGTAAAAATAGAAACACTTTGGGGGTGTTTGATTATTTCAAGGGCTGAAGTCTTGACACTCAAAACCCATCTGAATAGGTCTTTAAATTAAAAGGGTACCATTCGTTCATTAGAGGAAGTCTAATGGTTCACAATTTATAAGAGTAATTCAGACATTATAACTGTTATCAGGTTATAGGACACTTTAAAGAAGGGACATTTGCAAGAGTTGTACAACCTTTCTCTTATCGCCATTAAAAAATTTATAAAACATAGAAAGATGCAAGCAGCCTTAAGCATTTTTTATACTATAAGATATAACAAAGAGTAACAAACGAAATATCACTATAAGTATAAAGAGAAATGAAGAACCATGGTGATAGAAGAGTACTTGCGATAAAGTCGCTTTGGATTGATATTTTTCCTAAGTATTGTCCGCTCTTGAATACCACCCCAATAAGGAAGTGTTTTTAAATCAGGACAGAAGCGACCTATTTCATCAGCCCAATTATTCAAAACAGAAGTAGGTGCAACAACCAGAAATGGCCCCCATATATTTTTTTCCTGCAAATTATAATCATTGCATTTTTTAGAAACTTACAACTAAACAGTAGACATCAGAGAGTTTCAAATAAGTTTTCTTACTTCAGCCAAATGAGCCAAGAACGCCATTGCTTGGATAGTCTTCCCAAGACCCATCTCGTCAGCAAGAATACCATTTAAACCCTTCATGACAACAATCGAAAGGTCAACAGAAACCAAAAATGGAAAATATGCCCTGTTGGACTACTTTATTACCTGCTCATAACAATTCACCAGCCACTGTAGACCTTTTAGCTGATACTCTTTCAAAGAACCTTTAAATAATTCTGGTGTCTGTACCGACGACGCTACTGGCATAGTTGAGCTGAAAGAGTTTAAAAAAACGTACGCATAAAGTGGATAAATTTTTGTAAGGAGTGAAAGGAGAACACACTGGAGGGAGGAGAGAGAGAGAGAGAGAGAACATACGGGTGCAACAAATCTATGTTGCTAGATCCAGCAACAGAAGCATGCTGCTCAGGGTCCTCAGTGCCAGAAGCTTGACGTAACCTCGAACATTCATCATCGAATGCACTTGTGATCTTTTTCTGCTTGGAGACTGCATCTTGGGCTGCTTTCAGGGCCTCCATTTTCATTTGAGCCTCTTCAGGATCTTCTTCTTGCACACCAATTTCTGAAGAGTTCATGATAGCTTCTTGGTCATCCATTTTGTCCTTTTCAAGTAAAGATTCAGGTGGCTGAGTAGATGACTTGTTCTGCATGAAGTGACCATAGAGTTCTGTTTGGGACAGTAAAAAGTTTAGCCTCTGTTGTTGCCGTTTTGCTTCACGAAGCTCTTGTTCACGCTTCAAAGCTTCAGCAGCTTCTTTCTCTTCTCTTTTCCTCACCTCAGCCTGAAGGAGAGATCGAATATAAGTGCAATCATTCCAAGAGAAGAACTTTACCAAAATTTAAAAAAAGTTTTCAAACTTCTTTATGAGGTTCATGTTGGCATTATGTCCGATAAATGAGTGCAAAAATATTACCATCTCTTTGTCCACTCGCTTCCAAAACACCAACATGTCTCGTGCCAGTTTCCGTGTGCGAATTGAAGCACCCCTCATCAACTTTAGTGATCTACTCACTTTCATCTTTACCTGAAAGTAAGAACAAAATGTAAGCATGTATACAAAAATAATATACAAAAAGCTAGCCCTTAAATCTATATTACTGATGTTTGACTAATGCTTATAGATACATAAAACATGAATGGCATAAAACACCTCTCTTTGACAGTTCTCAGAAAACCTCTTGGCATCAGTTAGTTGCTTTCTATGAAAGTTGATAAAAAATCTGTGATGTTTTGGTACGTCTTTTCTGACCATATTCACCCAATATTTATCAACTCTATCCATCTCCTCTTTCTCAATCACAGATGGATCTCTCTTCTCTTTTTGGTTCTTAGGTAGACTGCGTTCAATAATCTGAACATCAAACCATTCAAGAAGCATATGAATAATAAGAAACAATAATCAATAGGAGTAAGAACCATAAAAGGCTGCAAATAGACGCAAAATACAAACCTCATATGTGTCACCTTTCTCTAACACCTTTACATAGTGCACCTGCAGTGCTCCACCTTCTGACATGATAAACCGCCTAAAACTGCCAGCTGCTCCCTCTGGAGCTGAATATGAATCCAATGCAGCATCACTAACTTTAAGACTGAATTTCTGGGGGTTGTTAATCGATGTCTGGGAACTTAATCTTGCCCAAAGTGATTCATACTGTGGTTTTGGCTCACCCATCCCTGCTCCACTTCTGGGGCCAAGCTTTTTGTCAGCAGACATCATTGAAGCTAATGAGCCCAAATCAAGGGTGCCTGTAAGGTAGAACTCCTCCACCCGGATATCCGACGATTTAGGCAAGTTTAATGAGGTAGCTAACATTTCATAAGTAGGAGGAATCTTGTAACTAACACCTTCCCCAATATCCAAATAAGCAGGTTCATAAACTGACCTGCAGATTAAGGTAAACAGCTGAGACATCATCCATCAGAGTACCCTAGCAATCACACACATGGTATGTGAATGTAAGTTTTGAAAGTGACTGTGATATCGAATAATCAGAATTAGAAAATCAGCTATAATAAATGGGCAGTACAAAATCATGTTTGGATGGCCTTCTTCCTTTTGAAGTTGTAATAACTAGATGTTTGAGTGTTTAGATAGTTCTAACTATTTAAAACCTAATTAAAAAACGAAGAAAAAAATGACATTTTTGTAATAAAAAAAAGATGGATGTTTTTTGAACTGGGAGTAAAAATCTCTCAAATCATGTTATAAAATAAGTGGTAATAGGTAAATCTTTAACCCCTTAGATAATCAGTTTCGTTGCAACCAGTATGAAATTGATTGTTTGACTTGTAAACAATTAAATAATCAGAAGCACGATCTTTTTACTTAAATAATAAAAACTGATTACTCGACTTCAATTTCAAAATGCAAATGCAAACACCATCTAACACTTTAAACGACACAAACCTATCCATGCCATACTCTGGAGCAAAATCCGCCTCTTTGTAATGCCCTAATGTTTGAGAAACATTTTCAATCTTGTGTGCTCTTCCTGGACGGCCATTCCCCAATTTATGGTCCTTTGATCCATGACTACTCTTCATGCCAGACATCCCATTGCGGGTGGAATCAGAAGCTGGCAAGTTATTACTTTTATGCCTTCTCTTGTATTTATGAACATGTTCCCCAAGCATTGCTCTATATCTCTCCTCAGAGAAGTACTCATCATAACTCCCATCTTGGTCCTCATCACTGCTATACATATTTCGCCTCTTTCTCTTTTCCGACATCATTCCATTACTCCGGTCTGTCATTGGTACACCTGATGATAGCTAAATCATTAGCTTCAATATCCACGTTTCATACTTTAATCTACTCTTTATCAAGCTCTAATCATTCAACCACTGGATACAAAAATCAGATTAAGTAAAGAAATACTGAAAACAGCAATCATTTAAACCAATAACGGTAACGTAATTCTAACCTCGGCTACCTCTGCTCTCAACCTGACTACTATTCGCATAATAATCAAACTCGTCACCTTGAGGTAGTTGAAATTTCGTCAGAGACTACAAAGACATGCTCAGATTAGATAATTTCAAAGAGAAACACCATAATTACGTGAAAAAACTTTAAAACATGAACAACAATGACACATATAACCTAACTTCCAGAACAGTGAATCCATTCAGCAACAATTGAATCAAACAAAGGCGAAATTCAACCGTGGAACTTGCGAAACAGAATCTAATCAATATAAAAAAAGGAATATAGATATATACCTCAAGATTGAAGAGATTCGAATAGTTATACGAGTTCCTGAGAGGGCGATCCGAGTCCATACGGTGTACGAAATCGGCAGTCTGAAGAAAACGAAAATTGAAACCCTAGGTTTATGAGGAGAATGATGAGTTTTATTTGGGAGTGTAGAGAGAAAAAGAGAAACCCTAGGCCTGTTGGAGAAGAAGGCGGGGGAGATGCGCAGGATAAGAAGCTACAAGCGTAGAAGTGGATTGGCATTGTGTGTGGAATAAGAAGGGTGGTGCTAACGTGAGCGGGGAGTGTGTATGGGTTGATAACGTGAGCCTGGGTTTTTTCCTTTTTGAACCCAAAGAGCAGCTTCAGATCAACTTCTCGGCCTCTCTGTACAGGGACTTTCTCAAAACAGAGATGGTTGAAATTTGTTAAGCTGTAGTCAGGTCCACTGTTAACGGTTTGTGGTAAATCTTAGATTTTATCCACGTGGCGATCTTTAAGATTATTTATTTTTGTTTTAGATTTCCACAGGAACCTCTTTTTAAGTCGATTTCATGCGTGCATCAGTTATCAACTTATTATGAGAATCAACTAATCAACGAAAAGAAGACCATGAACCAAATAACTTTTCTAACATGTAGAAGCAATAATCTCTGTCAATGGGAATCATCGATTTTTTTGTAATCTCGTTTGATGAACCGTCGATTCTTGTAACGCTGACAAAAAAAATATAAAGCTCGTGCAAACACAAAATCATTAATATCACAAATCTAGAAACATTTATAAGCAAAGTATTTTCAGATCTGAAAATAATATTCGGTATAATATATTTGTCTTGATTTCACACAACATTAAAAGCCTCTGAAATATTTAACAATATTGATAAGCAAAAGCTTTTAAACATATATATATGTCACATATATGAATCCATTTAAAAGTCTACTAACAAAAGTATAATTGTAACACTAAGGCCGCGTTTGTTTCACGGAATTCAAAGAAATGGAATTGAATTCTTAAGAAATTCAATTCCTATAGGAATTAAATTCTTAAGGAATGGGATTCCTATTCATGTTTGTTTCGCTGAAAAGTAAATGGAATTGAATTCCATTCCATTCCATTCCAATCCTATTTTGTGTTTGTTTGCAAATTATTTCAATGGAATCATATCAAAAGACTAAAATACCCTTGATTCATTTTTGTATTAAAACTTTATATAATTGTGTTTGTAAAACGCACCCACACCCAACCCAACCCCGGGCCACCCACACCCCCACCCCCCACACACACAACACAATCTTTTTTTCAAGAATAAAAGAAAATATGTGCCGCCGTTGCCCCACCACCATCGTCACCACCGTCACCTCCACCGCCACCGCCACCGCCAAAATATATTCAGTTTGTTATGTTTTGCTATCTAGGGTTATTTGTGACATCCGTCACCTAAAACAGGCTAGTTGGTTTAACTTCCCGCCGTTAGCCATTTAACTTAAACTTATGTGCATGTGTAATATCTAAAACCTAGTGGGTGCTAGATGTAAGGTGCTACAATGTTTAATTCTTCAAATATTTTAGTGGCTCTAATAATAGAGAAAAACCTAATGGAATGGTTGGACGAAACGAAAAGAGAAAGGAATGGAATGGACGAGGGAATGAAATAAGTGGTGGAATGGAATGATCCATTGCATTCCTTTATCATGTTTGGTTTGTATGAGTACTGAAATTTCATCACATAACATGTTTTAAAAAGTCATTGTTTATTA
>JAUEJL010096285.1:0-13673 GCA_032274825.1 Drosophyllum lusitanicum
GTCATAATTAACATAATTTAATATAAAAATGCACTAAAGAATGAGATATCGGATATAAATTATATGTATATTTTAGCGGATATCAGACCTAGAGCAACCGTATAGGGGGAATTGAAAAGAAAACCGAAATCAATGTCATGGCAAACTATTTGGCTATGAATCAGAAGTCGAAGGGTTAAGGAGAGAGTAGAGACAATTGGTCTCGTCGTTGCTGATTAGTTCTCCTTTTGACCTTATTGATTATCAGCTAATTAATTTGCTTTAGTTACTTAAATCATTTACTTACTTGAGTCATTTGTTAATTGGTTACTTTAAATCACTTGATATTAACTATCAAGTTTATCGGTGTCACTTATTTGAAATCTTGAAACATTTGAAAATTAGTTAAATAGTCTTGATAACCAGTTATTTAGTTTATAATTTAAAATAGTTTCTTGAATCACTTGATATCAAGCTAATTGGTGTGTTTAAGTAAATAGTTAAATCACTTAATATCAAGTTAATCGATTTGTTTACTTAAACCGGAAACTTTGATACAAAACAAGTTTGTAACGGTTAGTTTTTACTTAATTAATGATCAAGAAAAAAATCAGTAGAAATAATAAATATAAAAAATATGACCAGAAGTAGAAAGTCAGTCACAACATATATATATATATATAGGATTAGAATCAAATAAGAGGTAAAAAAAATGTAAGAGGGGTAAGAGGTAATGTGTGAATGACAAGTGTCATTATTAATAAAAGGGTATAACATATTTTTTATAATTATAATTAATTATTTTTTCCTTAAATAATGCTTACCACCTAACCCTTTCTCTCTCCTCATAAATCAATAATACAACCACTATTCATCCTCCAGATCCCTGTTTGCCTAAACCACTACTACCGCCTCCAATGCCCTCCACCAAGATTCTGTCGTTGCCACGAAATCCCCATCGTCGCCGACTGAGTTCACTGGTGCCGCCACCCAAGGTTATTGCTGCTACCGTTCGAGTTCACGGGTGCCCCTCGTTATTTCAAAATCCCCTGCATAAATAAATAACTTTTTTATGCTTGTGAGTTGTGACCTAGCCACCACCATCAATTTAGGGTTTTGTAGTCGGTAAGCCTTTGCCGCCGTTGACCTGTGGTTTTTCATCTCAGACCACACGCATATAGCCAAGGTTTGTCAATTTTTCTATTCAGCCGAGTTCCCTTCTTACTTGTTGACATAAGGGTTGAGATGCCAATTGAGAGCCACAAACAAAAAATTTGATGACAATCGCTTGGAGTTTTACGAGAAATAAAGGCTATGTCTTTTTTATTATCGTTATGGGTTTGATTAGTTAATAGTTTGTGCATCAAATTTTTGTTTTTCATAGCAAATTGATGCATCAATAGGGTAGTTTAGATTCTTACGTTCATCAATTTTTTTGAGTTTTATTGTAACTTCTGATTATCTACTTGATGGGTTTGTTTATTTATGATAATCAGTTTTGTAAACTCTAACAATTAATTTCAATTGTGTTTAAATGTCTCATACAGTGTTCATAACCAAGTGCAGCCGTGGAGGATTATGTTTCATCAGTTTTGTTTATCACGGTTTGTTTAAATTTCTCATGCAGTTTTGTTTCATTAGTTTTGTTTATCATGATCTGTTCATCAAATTTTAATGAATTTGTTTCCTTTTCATCAATTTGGTTGTGATGTTCAAAGCTGCTTAGTTATATGTACTACATTTATCTAGTTGAATCATGTTCATCATTTTAGGATGAACACTAGCTTAAATGTTTCTAATCTGCTCATTCATATATATTAAATTTATCTACTTGAATTACTATTCATCAATATCTAGTTGTTTAGATTACAAAGAAATTCATCAGTGTTAGGGTTGTAAATCATATTTCTAAGAGCTGAAATTCATCTATATGTTCTTTGATTACTCACTTCTTTATATCTAATAGAGTGTTCTTTTGTTTTTAATTATACATGTTTTTTCATCAATTACAAGAAAAGGTATCTTCTGTTACGATTTTTAGGATTTTCTATTCCATGAACACGAGCATTGATTAATTTCCCAACTTTGGATGATAGGCACAGAGTAGTTTTAAAAATTTTAATTTCCAAATGAGCTAACGTGATTTTAGGATGACAGGAGCTGAGTTGTTCTTTTTAATTTCCCAATATACCCTGAAGCCTTATTTAATTGGTAATTACTAATAATCAGGTTTTGACTATTTTGTGTTGACTTTCCATGAGATCTAAAGGCTAATAATCCCTCATACACCTCTTATGATTATTCCCTCTTACAATAACCCAACCCTATATATATATATATATATATATATATATATGTATATATATATATATATATATATATATGTCGGTGTTTTAATATTGTGTGTAATTAACTAAACTTTATTGATATTAATACAATAAACTATCATTTTATTTCAATTAATGTAAAGTGACCTTCTATTGAAGATTACCCGGTCACCTTTGATTTTTTAATTATTTTTTCTATTTTTTCAATTTTTATTACCATTTTATTTATAATAATAACAACAACAACAACGATAGTAATAATAATAATAATAATAATAATTATTATTATTATTATTATTATTATTAAAAACATGATTCATGATTGTAATCATCCTCAAGAACAAGATCTGCAAGTCAACTCATCTTCAAAAATACAATACAGTATCATAGAAAAGATGAATCAAAACATATTCAAGAACAAAAATCAAACTCAGAAAAAATCTTAAAGACACTAAATCGAACTCAAAAACTAAATCATAAATCTGAACCCAAACAACTCGCAGGTTTGAAACAGATTTTTTTTAACAGCGAATTTAGTTGGCTGGGTCTGCAGTGACATCCATATAGGGCAGTATGCGAGTCCCAAGCCACGCACCATGAGGGAGTAATACCCTCCACCATTTTATAGAAAAACCCCCACTACCCAGACACGAACCCAAGACTTGAGCTATGAGGTAAAACCCCTATACCACTGCCCAGATTTGAAACAGATTTGGGTTTCGGAGTTAAACGACCTTTACCTAATTGATTTCAAGAAGACCCTAAAATGAAGAAGATGAACCAAGAAAACCCTAGACTGTGGTGATGGTTGAAGACGAAAGAGGTGGCGGTGGTGGTGGTGGTTAAAAACGTAGGAGGTGGCGACGGTGGTGGTTGTTAAAGACGAAGGAGGTGGCAACGACAGTGGTGGTTAAATACGAAGGAGGTGGCAGTGGTGGTTGAACCGATCTGGACCGATCGATGAAGAACAAGAACAAATGAAGAACCCAGATGGTGTTTGAACAATAAGATTTGCATATTTAAGATTAATGTTCATAAGATTTGTAGGCTTTTAGAGTTTTCTCAAAAGATTTCGTATAATCAATAAGTAAAGAACAAGAACATATAAGAACCCAGATCTACACCCTCACCGAGAACTTCACCGGCCACCGTCATCGGACATCGTTGAACTTCGCCGGCCATCAATTAGTAGGAGGGGATGAGATGCTTAACGGCAGGAATTAAGAATTGGAACTAAGAAGTGAGATGGTGGTTGAATTAAGAATTGGAATAATTAAAAAGGGAGGTGATGCGTTAGGTAAGTGTAAGAGGAGTTAATAAGATAATTAATGTGTGTTTAAAAAACTAGATAATAAGTGTTTTTGGTTTTAGTAGTAGTAGTAAAATATAAAAATAAAAATAAAAATAAAAATATTAAAAAGCTAAGGTGACTGGGTAACCTTTAATAGAAGGTCACCTTACATTAATTGTAATAAAATGATAGTTTATTGTATTAATATCAATAAAGTTTAGTTCGTTACACACAATATTAAAACGGAGATAATTCATTACGTACGTTTCGGTACACATGCATAACCCTATTCTCTATCTCTAGAAAGCTATTGAAAACTTGGTATGCGTGTTTAGAAGAGAAGGCTTTGAAAACTAAAATGATATGGTGTACGTATGTGGATGGTGGTACGTAGAAGGTAGCCGGCAATAGCGAGTAGTAGCAGACGTACGGCATCAATCGTTGGGAGGAGAATAACTACAGTAGGTGGTGATGGACGATGACTATAGTTGCCTTCTAAGACTTTGTTTTAATCCTTTTTAAAAGTGTCAATAAAACCATATACAGGATTTTTATTTTTTTTAATGTGACATTATTGCAAAAGACATTTTTTAATAAAGAAAGTAAACTTTTCTTGCATAGTTGATATGTAACATTTAATAAATAAATTATAGCTTTTAAACATCATGAAACATATACTATTAATGCTTTAATAATTAAACCCTTTTTAAATTATTAAGCAAACATTATCAAGTAAACGGTTAAAAAGGTATATTTCAACACGTAATTAACTCATAAAAAATCTATGTAGATAGACGCATCATGCATCTAGTATGTAGGACTTAGTCACTTAGGAGATATTAAAAATATATAAAATTTTACTATACTTAACATAAATTAATTTATTACATTTTTCCTATTAAATAAATTACTATATCTTTTTAATCTTAATTTTAGCAAATCCTCCTAGTTTTTCAAGATCATAAAATTAAGATTCAAAAGAAATTTTATTAAAACTAACATGAAATATTATATATTTATAATTAACTAGTACAACAAAGTAATAAAACTTTTAAATTAATAATGCAAACAACATTAATAAATTTAACTTTAATCGATAGAGATAAGAACAATTAATATTTCAATCGTAAAAAAATTAATTACTTTTAAGTTATTGATACAAACTACATCAAAAGATAATCTTCAAATTTGTTTAATCTCTACTACTTTACAAAACATTTAAACTATTTTAAGACCAATTTTTATTAACTTAATTAAGTAATACAACAACTAATTTAATTAATGGTTAAAGTATATTAAAGTTAATTAGTACAACCATTAATACATTTTTTTATAATACCTTAAAGCAGTTAATGGTTAAACTATAGACCGGACTTAATATACAATAATTCAAACAAGTAAGTTTACAAATATATAAATAAAAATAGGCAAAATGTGTAAAAATACAAAAAAAACTCTACCAATATTGTCATTGTATGCAATTAACTTTAGAGTTAATTGGTCAAATGGTCCTTTAACTTAGCTATTTCTGCCATTTTGGTCCTTTAACTTCAAAAGTGGTGAAAAGAGTCCTTTAAAACCATTTTGTAGCGAGTTTAATCCTTTCTAACGGCGGACGTTAAAAAATTCCGTTAACTATGTCAAATTGACATTTTTACCCTCCCTATAACAAATAAAACACTTAAAATACCTAATCAAATTTAAATATTATTATAAGACCTAATATATATATATATATATATATATATATATATATATTATAACCTAAATAACTAAACATAAAAAAAATCTCAGAATTCTCTCTTCACAGACATCACCACCGTCGCTTGCACTCTCTGGCGACCACCACCACCGTCGCTTTCGGCTTCACCACCACCGTCACCTTCGGCTCGCCTTCACCACCACCATCCGGATCTTATTCCTCCTCCTCCTCCCCTCTCTCTTTCACACACACACATAGACACGACACTCAAATAGCTAATCTGTGATCGGCGACTCTGAGGCGGTGGTGGTCGTTTGGTTAAAGATAACAGAGAGTTTCCAGTTCTAATGGAGTTGGTTTCAGTTTCGGGGTGGTTTCGGTTATAGTGCTTGATTTCAAAATCATTTTTAGGGTTTTTTATGAACGAGGGATTTGATTCAAGGTCCTTTGGTTGAAGATAAAATAGATCAGAGGTGGTGGTGAATGGTGGTTGTGAGTTATGGTTTGTGGTGGCGGTGGTGTGTGCGGTGGCGGTTGTTTTTCAGAGAACGGTGTTGATTTTTCTGGTGGCAGTGGTGTATGCGGTGGTGTATGCGGTGGTGGAACGGTGGTTGTGAGCTATGAGTTATGGTTTGTGGTGGTGGTGGTGTGTCCGACGATTGTGGTTTTTTGAGAGAACGATGTTGATGGTTTCGAGAGATGGGTGTAGCGGTGGAGATGATGGCGCAGTGGTGGAAAAAATGAGGTGCAATGGTGGTTTCGAGGGAGGTTGGACGGTGGTTGTAGTTTCAGGTGGTGTTAGTGGTGGTGCTCGGTGGTGGTGATGGTTACCGGCAGAGTATGAGAGAGAGAGAGAGAGAAAGAAAGACAGAGATGAGATTGAGAGAGAGAGAGATGACAGTGGAGTTTTGACTTAGATTTAGGGAGTATTTTACTATTTTTAAAAATTAAATATTATTTAAAATGATTTAAAAATTAAAAAGAGGGTAAAAAGACTTAAATGCTCTCGTATTGAGGTGAATTTAACGGACTTGGTTAAAGTTCGCTGTTAAAAAAGATTAAACTCGCAATAAAATGGTTCTTAAAGGACTATTTTTACCACTTTTAAAGTTAAATGATCAAAATGACAGAATAATTTAAAGGACCGTTTGAACAATTAACTCTTTTAATAAAGAAAGGAATTCAGGGTTGAGTTAAGGTTAGGTAACGTAACTAAGGTAAGCTATAATTTCACTTTAGCCCCCCTAATCTAATGCATTTTCATTTACATACGAATTTAAAAAATATGCCGTCTCCTTGGTCGAACCGAGCCGGCTATGTGGCTATTTAGCATATCGGCAACCGTGTACGCCCTTTTGGTCGAATCGTTCTCTTTCTCAATTCATTAGCAGTAAATTTTACGCTTTGTCTAAATCGGAATCCGCCCCCGGCACCGCCGGTTCTTGAACAAAAATCGCATTTTATTACTCGATTCCAAGTGGAGAAGACTTTGATTCTTATCAAATTTAGTCGATTAATGGTTGACTTCGCCTGAAGAAGAACTTTCAGAACGATTCTCCATGACGATCCATATACAACAACCATTATTATCACCAGGTATCATGTTCTCTCTCTCTGACGTCCGGCGGCAGGTTTATGTGTTTATTTACCTAATTTTAATGGAAGTAATTAAAGCTTAATGGTGATTTTCTGTGTCTTGATTTGAGCTGAAATTGAAACTAGTTTGATGTTACTAAATGCTTGTTTTATTTGTTTCTATGATTCTGATGGAAAAGGTCAATGGATTCTACTCTTATAAGTCAATTTGATTTCCTCTACGTTCGCAATCCGTGGAAAAAGAACGAAAACTCCGTTTAACTGATTATTCTTGAAGAAGACGAAATCTGCCTTGCCTAATTTTCTTCGCTTTCTATGATCGGTTCCGTACAATTATTATCCAATTTTATATTAATTCATTACTAAACATGAACTGTACACAGTTTATAAGCTTATTCCGAGATTTATAAGCCCATTTTTATCTGCTTATTTTGTTAAGAGCTCAGGTTATGTTGTTTTTTTAGGTCATAATAAGCTCGTATTTCATAAATAAGTCGAAAAAATTAACTTATTAAAAATAAGTCCCGCTTATAAGCCATTAAGCTAGTTTGTTATTTTTTCGTATTAGTGTTGTGCAGATAAAGTGTCTTTTTAGATTAATGACGTCCGAGTAAAATATGTATTATTGTTGTTTGCTATATATGCCGAATAAACCGTCCCAATTAAAAAAAGAATAAAATCATTAACTTAACGTGGAAAGTATCACCTTCGTAACTTATTCTGATAAGTCGCCCTCATAAAATCATTTCCTCATATTGTTTACCTAAAAGTTGGACTTGGACAGTTTACCTAAAACAAACTTGTGCTTATTTTGACAAAAGAATTGTAATAGGAATTCTAATTTATATTCACAAAAATTGCCTTTTTTTGGTTTACCTACCTAAAGGGAAGACTTGCATGATATGGTATTTGTGTAAAATTGCTTACTTAAAAAAAAAGAAAAAAAAAGAAAGCATAAAAGGAAGTTTGTTAAAAGCTAGGCAGGGATTCAAGAGAAGAAGGGATGGGGCAGTGATGGGCATGACATTTCACATTTACAATAAATTGGATTGACAAGGTTATAATACAGTTTAACAATTGTATTCTATCTGAGTAAAAATTGAATGCAGTTGTGGTATCTTACTATAATGTTTATGTACAACAGTCCAATAAACTTTATTATAACAGAGTAAAGCACAGATCCAGCCATTGAATTTTTGGCATCTTGCTGATGTATTATAAAAAAAATCATAAAACCCAATGATTTTTTGCTTTTTCTTTTCTTTTCTTTTTTTGTAAATAAGAGGATGACTGTTTGAACAATCATACCAGAAATGAAAAAAATCTTACTTGTCGTTGTCACTCTTATACACTATATCCTCATCTTAAACTTTTGATATTGTAACGTAGTATTTTATACACGTATATATGATATTTAATACATGTATATATGATATTTTATAGAATTTACCACCATTTGTGTTCCTTTATCCTTTACTATTATATAATTAACCTTGTTATAAATGCTTGGTCATATCTATTATAAATAAGGGTTGACTTTTAAAAAACTTAAAAGGGAATCTACATTTAAGATGGAAGAATATATTTTTTACATGATAAATTAGTTAATTACATAGTTATGGATATTTAGATATTTAAATATCTAGAGTTGCGTGTTATTTATCTTATTTCATTGGCATCTTGCCTTTTACCGGTGCCTTCAAGGCTCCATTGTTTCTATTAAAGATAATTACATCTCTTTCTTTAGCTGTCATCCCAACACAAAGAACATCATGATTACAAATATAAAATGAATATTATATATGTAAATAAGTGCTTGTCTATATTCATGGTAATCATATATTCATACATGTATGCTGCTTGCTGATTGTTCTTGATGACAGAGGCTCCTCCATCACCAGAAGACAAAAGCATCCGGCAGGGAGATGCAGGAGCAACTTTCGTGCTTGAATCAAAAGGTGAATTCTTTTTCACAACCTCGATCTTAATTATCAAATTTTCATATTTAAACTTTTTTCTTTAATCTTTTTTTAAAATTTGTTGTATTATAGGTGAATGGTATCATGCCGGGTTCCACCTGACTACTGCCATAGTGGGGCCCACCATACTGACCCTACCGTATGCATTCAGGGGTCTGGGATGGGGTCTTGGGTTCTTTTGCCTCACGCTTATGGGGGTTGTCACTTTTTACTCTTATTATCTCATGTCCCTTGTTCTGGAGTATTGTGAGAAAGCTGGTAGACGCCATATCCGTTTCCGGGAACTTGCCTCTGATGTGTTGGGTATGTTTTTATGCCTTCTCTGTGTGTGTGTGTGTGTTTGTACATAGAATATCTATATGTATACAGATTTAATAAGATAATATTCCCTTTTTTTCCATTGTATACAACTTACTGCATTTTTTATTGCTGTATGTTACACACTTATCTTAAGCCATCATACAAAGTGGGACGCACATAATGATATCTTGCAAGTTTTAATTGTAATGTTTTACTTTTAGAAAGCAATATCTTTTGCTCATGATGTTACGCGGATGCATGTATGTGTTATCGTTATGAATATGTGTATATATAATTTCTTTTTGAAAAATTGTGTTGTAATTGGATGTGATGACTGGGGTTCTCTTAGAAGCCGCAGTAACAGCTTATTAAATAATAAGTTCAAAACACCTTATTCCCTTTGTCCAAATATAGTGCATTGCTTGACAATACACATGATTTTACTAGAGTATTAAAATTCTAGTCAAATATCTAAATTGTGTCTCAAAAAGGACAAAATAGAGAAATTACAGGAACCCCATCAACATTAACAGTATTTTCTAATTGCTGCCAATGTTGCATTTATTTTGGGACAAATGGAATTCGGAAAAGAAGATTTTCGTGTTTATATGGACCGAGGGATGATAACTTAGATGTTTTTATGTTGTTTTTCTTCTCTCAGGGTCCGGCTGGATGTTCTATTTTGTAATTTTTATTCAAACGGCCATTAACACTGGCATAAGCATAGGAGCAATCTTGCTTGCTGGGGAATGCCTTCAGGTATGATAAAAGCTCAACACATAAACATTAAATGTTACTCAAAAACACTACTGATTGTTATTCGGTTAACATTTTCTTTAGATTATGTATTCGAGTGTTTCTCCTGATGGGCCTCTTCATTTATGGGAATTCATAGCAATGGTAACAGTGGTCATGATGGTTCTGTCTCAGCTGCCATCTTTTCATTCTCTTAGACACGTCAACTTAGCTTCACTTTTCTTGAGCTTAGGCTACACGTTCATTGTTGTCGGTGCTTGTCTCCATGCAGGTATAGTTTTCATTTGTGTCTAAGGGTGACAAAATCTATGGCTCAGACCGGTTGGCTAACGGGTCAAAATAAGTAATCTATGGTGATAATCAATCGGTTCCGGTCGGGTTGACCAAAAACACGTATTTTTGAACATTTCTTACTTTGGTATAAATAAATAGTTAGTGTTGTTGAATAGGATTTCAAATTTATATTATTTTAATAATAGTCTTACTTATACATGATTTAGGAGGTTTCAGGCATTATAAATGCACTTTCGAGGAGATGGACATGTATCTTTGACTTTACCTGATTGACTCATTAGATATTAAACAACTTGAATTAACCAATTTACAAGCCAATGACCTGAAATTGCTAATTATAGTTTAAGATCCAATTAATTTTTCACTATCCTTACAGGCATATAAACTAATATGATTTTGTTTGCAGGACTATCAAAAAATGCACCTCCAAGAGATTATTCATTAGAATCTTCAAAATTTTCTGTGGTTATGAGTGCCTTCACTTCTATCTCTATAATCGCTGCGATATTCGGAAATGGAATTGTCCCTGAGATACAAGTAAGTACATTATTTAAATCCTGTAATTTCATCACTATATGATGTTACATATACTTGAAGAAAAAGAATGTCATTTGTTGAAATGAAATGCAGGCTACGTTGGCTCAACCAGTAACCGGGAAGATGTTTAAAGGGCTTATGATGTGTTACTCTGTGATTTTTGTTACATTTTACTCGGCTGCAGTCTCTGGGTACTGGGTGTTTGGCAATAAAGCTAGCTCAAACATTCTTAAAAGTCTCATGCCAGATGAGGGACCAGCCTTAGCCCCAACTTGGCTTCTAGGACTCGGTGTTATTTTTGTTCTTCTTCAACTCTTTGCCATTGGCCTGGTACAAACTCTTCCCTTTTAAACCAATCAGTTACAATTTTTCCAACATATTTTGAAACACAAATCCAAAACACCCTTGAACTCCATGGTTGTGAATGGTTGACTATGATTTCTGATATTTTTAGTAGTAAATGTTCATTTGAAACAGGTTTATTCCCAAGTAGCTTATGAGATCATGGAAACGAAATCTGCAGATGTGAACCAAGGGATGTTTTCAAAACGTAACTTGATCCCAAGAATAATTCTGCGGTCACTATACATGATATTTTGTGGGTTTTTTGCGGCGATGCTGCCATTTTTTGGGGATATTAATGGTGTTGTAGGAGCTCTTGGGTTCATTCCGTTGGATTTCATCCTTCCAATGCTTCTATACAACATGACATACAAACCCTCAAAATCTTCTTTTACTTACTGGATCAATATGATTATCATGGTGGTATTTACAGGGGTAGGGTTGTTGGGTTCATTTTCTTCTATTAGAAAGTTGGTACTTGATGCTAGCAAGTTCAAGCTCTTTAGTGATGATGTGGTGGACTGAAGAGAAAATACCAAAGCATGCTGTACAACGCTTAAAGCGCAAAGTATATACCTTAAGACCCCTTATGTTACTCCTTCCATTGTAAGGGATGGATCACCCAAAGCACACATGTTTTGTCATTTTTGGTACAGATTATAAGTATTAACTTGTAATATTTGATAGATTGACAAAGGAGATACAAGTGACACACCACAAAGATGTTTGATGAAATGTCTAATAGAAATGTGGCTGTTGGAAGGATGTTATAAAGTTAGTTGAGATGTTGAAAAGCCTATATATATTCAACCATGGTTAAATAAACTGTGAAGCCATTCTAATGGTTGAAGAATTTTGTAAAGGTGGTTTATACAGGAAGCAACTACATTAAGACCACACTAACAATTACCTTCCATTTATATTTTGGGGTGTCAATCGGGATATCACATTGGTGGACCGATTAGCCGGGGAATTAGAATGATTGTTTTCAAAAATTGGTTGAAGCGCCCATAATATGAATCAGTAAACTGGTGCTAAGTGTGTTTACATGTTTTTGTTCAAGATCCAACGGATTCTTTGATAAATATAGATTGTTCTCGACTTGTATATATTCTCACATGTAGACTTTCATATGTTTAGAAATGCTTGAATTTCTTTTTTGTGATGTTATATATATTTTAAACGGTTTAGTTTCTGAAAGTATATCGAAGTTATCACTTTTTGCTATTGTATGTACTCAACTTTCAAAATTATCATTTAGTATATCAAAGTCTCAAAAACCACCATTTAATAGGACCGTGTGATTTTCAATAAGTAGGACCACAAACGTGGAGGTTTTCAAGACCGTGTGATTTTCAATAAGTGGGACCACAAACGTGGAACCCCATCGTTAACAAGTTGGATCAAATCGAGACGCAAATGTTATGTATTTAGTAAAAGATATAAAACATCTATTTATAAAAATCTATTTTTATGGTCGTATATTATTTGGGTTGCATTGAATTCCTTGCATTGATTCATTCGTAACAGTAACAGGTATGATTGATTGATCTCCGTACCAACAGATTTTGGTTTTTGTTTTTGCTTTTCCTCTTTTGATGCAATTAGTTATGTAAGCTATAATGCGCATTGTTTTTTAATCAATAAATAATTAGGTATAATACAAAAGAGGCAAAATTAAGTGAGAACATCTTTTTTGAAAGAAAGGAGAATAAATTTGAATTCTTGAAATCTTGATCTAAGTGCTAAAAATATGACGCATCTAAAAAAATTAGATGCATCTATATTATATTTATCATTTTTTACATCCGTTTTTAATATAATTTAAAAGTTTATTATTTCTATTTTATTGTGAATTAAAAATAAAGATAATTTTGTTAAATTTATTGAATTTTTCAACAACACTTCGTATACTCCGTTAAAAGGGTTTTATTCGTGAAACCTTACTCTAGTAGACAAAATGGAGAGACAAATTAGTTCGCTACTAGCCAAATTTCTTGATTAAGATTATGCCTTTTTTTTCACTTTTGGAATTTAAACCTAAAGGTCAAATACTCAAAGTCAACAAATAGCTGATGACGTTCTTTAAAAAATGAAAACAAAAGAAGCATTGTTATAAAAATAAAGATATAAAAAGACAAATATTAATATGATTAGTTAATTGCGTGCTCGTATATATATCCGATAATTCTATTATCTCTCTCTATATATATATTCTGGTTATATTTATCGTTGAACACTGTAAATTTATTAATCTATTATTGAATTATTTTTAATTTATTTTATTTAAAAATTGTAGGAGAAAAAAATAAGAGAGAGAAATAGAATGGAGAGAGAAAAATTATTGTTTAATATTGTACCCTTGAATTAAAAAAAAATAAAAAAATAAGATTAATCTAAGTCATTAGATCAAATACAAATAAAAAGCTAGAATTGTTTCTCGTACTTTTCGCAAATAAAACACTTTTCGCATGAACCCTCCCTTATATATATAGAGAGAGAGAGAGAGAGGTAGGATCCGGTGAGAACACATGTTAAATGGAGAACGGTGAGAACACTTGTAGGCCAAT
>JAUEJL010096296.1:0-13672 GCA_032274825.1 Drosophyllum lusitanicum
TCGAACATTTGGTGGGCAAGAATGTATGACCTATAGAGTTTAAATTTCTACTACAAAGATGAATTCAATTTCGATTGAACTTACCGGTACCCATTTGAAGCAAATTCTTGCACAAAGGAAGCAAATAGTTTCATAATAAAGCTACAATGAAGAGCCAAAAGAAACGAAAAAAGTAATAAATCCAAAAGAAATAATGATTCCTGTCCATTTGTGCAAGAAATTTAGAAGAGCAAGGAATTAAACACAATAATCGTATGAAACTATGGGCTACCTGTTTTTTGCTAAATGATTAATAGTACAAACTAAAGCGTGGGCAAGTAGAAGAAATCTCCAAATCTAGTAAAATCAAAACACACGAACATACAACCTATGGGTTATTAAACAAAATTCTCTTACGTAAATTAATAGCTATAAAAAAATCAAGAATAAGAATCTATATATATCGAAGGTATCTTATTCAAGAATATTACTTAAACAAACCCTTAATCTATCTTATATCAACAGACAAAAGCAATCAAAAGGAAATCAAGATAAAATTAACATAATGAATAAAAAGATGATGAATGAGATTGAATCTTGAAGCATACCTTTCGTAATTGTTGAGAAAGAACACAAACAAAACAGAATCAAGTTTCTATCGAGGGCTGTTAAGACGAAAGAAATAGGAAGCAAATCAAGAAAAAAACAACAGATTGAAGAAGATGATGATGAATGTAAGAAAATCTTGAAGCATACCTTTGAAGGGGAAGAGAAGCAATTGAAGTTTCTTGAGAACTTTGAAGTTATGGCGGTCGCATATGAAATTGGCGAAGGAAATTCTAGGGTTTCCTGAGAACTTTGAAGGGGAAGAGAAGCAATGTCACGGAAATGGGTAAAGCGACACTTACAAAGGTCGGGTTGTATAACCCGCGTGTTTTTGCAAAACGGGTATAATTACCCAACTCTAATACTTAATTGGGTATTTCTAAAAGAGGTAGTCAAAATTGATTAATTTGGTCAAAATTAGAAAAATCAAGGGATCTTATTGGTCAATTGAAATTTATTTAAGGTAACTTTCCAATAAATGGTTTTCTTTTAATATATATATAGATTTTCTTTAGATATATATAGAGCTAAATATACACGACTAATTAATTCTATTCAGAAATAAAATAAATTAAGTCAATTATTAGTTAAACTATACAATTGAATAAGGGAGACTTTTATCTATCTAAATGGGTAATCCTAGAAATATAAATGTCAAAACCTAAAAATGAAAGAACTAGTCAATAGTAGTCGCTATTTTATTGTCTCTGTGTTACACATGTAACTTAAAGTATAAATATGATATAAATTTGTAAAATACTTAAAATATCATATTATGAAGTACGTGGACATGAGTTGAAAGTTAATGTTATATTTAGTTGTGCTAACCTTAATTAGAGGATCCTAACCTTTGTTTAGTTTAAAATTAAATTCTAATCATTATTAATTTGGTAAAAACTGAAACTTAATTTTGGATTTTAACCGGTGAAAATTGAAACTCAATATTGACTTTAAATCAATTTAGTTTGTGTTTAACTATTTTCTTTAATTCAAATTTCTTATTCACTACATTAATTTAGAATAACTCTATTAAATCTTAGACTACAACAATAATTTAATATTATACACATTCAAATTCTTTGTTCTTATTTATGTTTATCAAATATATTACAAATTTTATTGTAATTAAATTTTACATTTTTCCTAAATTTATCATCATTTACTTTACTATGTCAAATGAAATTTATATAAAGCTATTTTAATTTTTAAAAAGTCTTATATTGAACTTTTTTTCGTTCATACAAAAAAATCATATATTTAGCTAAGCGAGTATAAAATAATAGTTTCACATAAATAATTATAATTACTCGTATGTTTACACAGATATCTAAACTAGTAAATGTAATTAAAAAACTATTTCACAGATTTGAAATTAGTTTTATTGGTAATATTTAATTTGTTGTCATTTGATATTGAAAAGGGTTATATAGATAAATTAATTGATAAATAATAAATTTATATAATGTGTAGTTATTCATTTATGAAAAACGAATTCAATAGTAATTAAAAAAAAAGTTTTAACATACAAGCGTATATTTTTTTATATATTTAATAAAAACTTTAAGACCTAAGAAGTACTTAATATGCGAAATGGCATCTAAAATATCGGATAGTATTTTTTTTTATATACTTAATCTAGTTATTTTCTTAAATTACTACTTTAGATGTTCGTATAAAACATAATTATTTATTTATTTATGTAAAATTGTTATTTGATGTTCACTCACCAAATTAACTAGCTAATATAAATTAGTACACTTTTAAAAATGTTTTATACCTAAGCTAAAACCTAGCTTACGGATTTGTTTGATAAGCGATCCTTCTTCATAACACTGTCATGTCAGTTTTTCACTCCGAGTACTTAATCTATTAGTCATCTATGGTATCATGGGTTGTTAGTCAATTCCAATCACACCAAGTTGTGTGATCCACCAACCACACCGCTTACCGATACATATCTAAAAATTAAACAACCACAACCACACCATCACACAGTCTCTCCTACATTTTGTCCATCATGTCTCATTCACCATGCCATGGTGGCCACTACTCATGTTGAAAACTCACATCACTCCATATACTCTTATATAGAGCCCTGTTTTTGGTTTATGTTATGAAAAAATAAATGATTTTTGATGTATCATAAAGATACATATCATAATTCCTTTTTTATTTTAATGAAACGACATTGTTAGGTAAAAAATAAACTTAAAAATCACTATATTAGAAGTTTAAGCCTTATTCACAGTAAAAAATGATTCTAAATTTGTACTACAACGCTCCAACAATGGTAGTTCTGTGGACGGAGACATGCAGCGTAAGACGGAAGTTCAAGGTTTAAATCGTGGTCTCGTGTCTCCACTGTTTATACGATTTACTTGGCTCATATTAACTGTAAGACCAGTTGACGGGTATCTTCAAGATAAGTTATCCAAGAAAAAACTTGTATTACTAACGTTCAATTTTCAAATTCCAAGGCTGTGGGGCATGGGTGCAGGAGTGATGTAGCGTTGTTTACATGGTTTGCCAGCCTGAACTGTAAGACCACACTGCCCACCTTGCAACCAACTGGCTTGAGCGCCTTTTCCTCGCAACCTTTCTCGCAAGACTCTTTCTCATACATGGAGTTTTAATATTATAAAATACAAAATGTGAAAATTGATATAATAATGTTAATAACATAAAAATGAAGATAGAAAACGTAGAATTAGGGGTAAGCACAAAAAACCGAATAAATGTAGAAACCAATGGTTTGGTTTTCGAAATTTCAAAACCCAATTTTTTCGGTTTGGTTTGGTTTTGAAATTTCAAAAACCGAACCGAATCAAACCATCAATTTATTATTTCTTGATGTATAATTGTAAATTGCATATCTAATTCCCCAGTTCATTCCACCCCCCCCCCCACACACACACAGCCCCGCCATTAACATTTTACGTCTAGTATTCGTTCTTTAAACTTTTAGTTTCACATCTCAAAAGCTTAAAAAAGACATTTGTTGAAGATAAGTTGATTTCACAGGTGAATAGATTCACGTCGAATGTTGCACGATTCACATCTTCTCGTATTTTCATCACTTCCCCACTTGAGTCATATTATTCAGATTTTGAAAGAAAAATCGAAGATATGAAAGACATTGCTGGAATTTTTCTTAGAAGTTAACAAACCTCAGGGGTTGAGTTTGAAATCATTGTTCAATCTAAGGCAAGTTTACTTTTTTCGTGGTTGAAATTGTAGCCCGAACTAAAAGGGTGAGGAGTAAGGTTTCATTAGATTTAATGGTCTGATTTACGGGTGAAAGAAACAAATTGAACTTTAAATATATGCACACATATCTGTTAGTGTCAAATAGACCAAAAATAAGTCTACTACATGCTACAAAAAAAGATTAAATTAATTGTAATCAAACATTCAATTTCATCGGACTTCAAAATTAAAATATTATTATCACTTATGTGTTTTTCATTAAAATTTAGTTGACAACTCATTTTATTAGAACCAAACCAAAAACCAACGACCAATATAGTCCTATGCAGGGGCGGACCCAAGGGTAGTGTAACCGGGGCACGGGACATCATCCAATTTTGTACGCGTAGTGTAAATTTTGATCTCGTGTAGTGTAAATTTTGATTTTTTCGAGATGGTGCCACCATTTATTTCAAATTTTAGGTCCGGTGCTACCATTCATTTAAAATCCTGGGTCCGCCCCTGGTCCTGTGTATAATATACCCCGTCCTCTAATATTTCTAAATTAATTGTCGCCCAAGTTTACAAGAAAACATATTAACGAACAAAAACGACTTCGATAACGACGTCAACAAACACTCATTATTATAACAACTCTTTAAACATCACATATAAAAGAAAGAAGCCCCCTTTTTTCTCACCCTTGATCATATACTCTGACGAATTTAAATTAATATGGGAAATTCCTTCTCTTGCTACTCCGGAGGCGCTACCACCACCGCCACCGCCACCGCCGTTAAACTCGTCCTTTTAGACGGCCAACTGAGAGAATTTCCCTCGCCGGTCAAGGTCTTCCTGGTCGCAACACCAGCGACCGATGTGTGCTCCTTTATTTGCAACGCCGATGAGATGGACTTTGATAAGCATATCACCGCCATGAGTGATGACGAGGAGCTTCGTCCCGGTCAGCTCTACTTTCAGCTGCCGGCGAGCTGGTTGAATAGGCGGTTGGCGGCGGAGGATATGGCTTCGCTGGCGGTTAAAGCCGGTAAGGCACTTATGATTGGTAGTGGTGGTAAAGTGAGGTGTGGATGTTGTGTTAAACGGGTTGACCCGTTGGTATTCTGTTTTGACGATGAGCTGATGTCATCTTCCTGGAGTAGCGACGACGGTGGTGGTGGTGGTGATAACATCGGAGTCAAGAGTCATGGTGGTGGAGGGCGGTTTGGGGGTGGTGGTAAAGGGCGGGTGTCTGCAACTCTGGAGAGAATAGCAGAGGAGTGATGGCAATTTAGTAATTACATGAGTAGAATTAGTGGTATGCCTTTGGATTTATTTCTTTATTTAAATTATTTTTCTAGTTTTTATCTTTTTTTATAATAAGGAACATTGTGATTGTAAATTTTCTAGAGGTCACTTCTATCTTAAGAATCTACGTTAAATAGAATTTAATTAATATAATTAGTTACTAAAATAGACTAGAAAAGGATAATTGCAATTTCATGATCCACAAGTTAGAGTAGATAAATGTTATGTATGCGTATGATTGTGATGAGATAAGTATTAATAATTACAGTATGTGAAAAAATGATAGTTCAATGGATACTATTGCCAATACCCTTAATTAAATAAATATTTTGTATTTAGTTTATCTCTTGTAGTGATTTTGTTGTTCAAAGCATAATTTAAAACTTTATTTTTTGGGAAGTTGTCATTTATCACACCATCACAATATATACCGTATTACATCAATTTTTTCTTTATCAATCATATTTATGAGATAACTAACATAGTTAACATTTATTTCCTATGTTGAAAAAAGAGATTAATGCGACGTTGTTGTGACAGAAAAAACACGAGAGGTGGAGGGTGCCTCATGCTTTACTCTATTGTACCATCAAACCATCTTCTTTTAATACACAAAACAAAACAAATTACTTTTAGATTGAGGTTTTGACGCCAGAGGTATCACGTATACCATCATGCTAGCTCTAACTTTATCATACCGCATTAAAGAATTTTTAAGAGTATTCACCACCCTTACATCTCACCAAACCCATTATATCGTTACGTTGTAGTCTCACCAACCAGGCCCGTAGTGATTACTTTCCATCATACCATACGATAATAGTGTGTTATCATGCTTCACCACACCATGGTCACCCTTAGCACACTCCTAAGTTTGGTTTAATTTTCTGCCTCATAACAGGCCTGCTTAAAATGATATTACATAAACCTAAGGCTTAAGAGTTACCTAGTTTTGCTAGCGTACTTAAATCATAAGGTATAGCTTTGAAAATGTGCGAGTTATGTTGACTTTTAGCAACTAAAGGACTTTTTGTCAATAACATGAGAACGATACTTTTATACTTTTTTGCAATAACGTCTAAGTTATTACATTCCTAAGTTTAATCGCGTAAAATAATATAATTTCATATCTTTTATCAATAATGATATTGCATTTTAAATATTATTAAAAATAGTAACATATTTATATTGTTTCATCATAAAAAAAGATCATTACGTTTTATTTTCCAACAACGTGGTTTTATTTACAGCTAGCCTAATCTTCATTTTTAGTAATATTTTAAGAGCATATGATGGGTGTGTTTGGTGAAACTAGCTAGGGTTGGGGCTGATTAATTGATAATCTCAAACCATAAACTACTTGAAATTTTGGGCTTATGGGGGATTATGTTTTAAATAATCCTCTCAAGTTTTTCACACCCGAACGAGACTAGAAGACTGATGATTATGAAAACTAGAATCTCAAGCCCCCATAATCCCCTATAAGCCCGTTGCCGAACACACTCGATATGCAACAAACTTTGGTATTATTTTAAGAGCAAATGGTATACTTTGCAAACAATACTCAAGTTATGTCACCTTGTACTCATATATCACTTAAATCATCCAAACATTTAAGTAACTAAAACATCCAACATTTAGCTGTGTGGTATGCATGTAAATGCTAAAACACCTAACTTCAGTATTTTTTTTGCCATTTCACAACATATATGTAATCTTAGCCATTCCATTGGTAAGTGAAATTCATGGATGGAGAGCGTGGTGGGATTGAGTGTGACAAGGTGTATGAGATGAATTCATGGGTAGGCAATTGAATATTAAAGGATGGAGAATTGGACGGCTAGGATTAGTTCTCGCGGTTCTTGCAATAAAAACGGTTCTCAAATGATCTTTTCACTATATATATACATAGGGAAAAGTTCAAACGAGAACTATTTTTCGTTTGAGAACTGGGAGAACTGTGAATACCAATCTACTTCGTGTTTTCACCAGATCCAAGTTCAAAATCAAGGTTTGTTTTTACAGATCTACTTTCAATTGGGTACAGATTTGGTTAGAACTTTGAAGATGTGTTAGATCTTTTGTGTTTCTTTTTGAAATCTTTATATCTAGGAGGTGGAAGGTGGTGGCAGTAGGAGGTGTTTTGCTTGAAATCTTCATATCAAACACATCGACATCAAGAACTATAAAAAACTCAAAACCGAAGGGTTATGCAAAAATTGAAATCGAGATCTGGGTTGTTTTTTGTCTTCGCTTTTGACTAATTTTTAATTGATTATGATCTTCCATGGTGAACTTCGATTTTGGTCTTCGACACACACACACACACTCAAACACAGCCAAGATATGTTCTTGGATTCTGATTAGCCATCGTGGTGTTGGATTTTGGTCTTCGGTTTTGAGGCTGGTGGTTGTTGTGGTGGCCGGATTTTGTCAAAGTGGCCGGAGTTGTGACGGTGGCCGAAAACTAACGGTGGACAAGAGACGGAGCGATGAAAGGGTGATTAAGAATTTAAGATTAGTTAGTAAATATTTAATAACCTATTTAACCATTATATTAATTTAAAACCCATTGATATTAAAAGAAAATGACAAATAAATATGAAAAGGGTAATTTGGGTATTTCAAGTTGACGAGGGACCAATTATGCAAGAAAGTCGGGTCAGGAGGGACTAAACCCGTAAAAATTGCGATCCAGAGATCAAATTCATAATTTTGACCAAACCATGGAGACCAAAAATGTAATTAATTCTAATTTGTATTTTTATATATTTAAACATATGTAGATTGCTTTTATATTTAATTTTTTATATACACTTGATTAATGAATCAAAATTTTTTGAAGAAACAAATACACAAAATGGCCGGGTAGAGCTAGGGTTACGACCTGAGTGAATACGTATCGAGGATAGAGTGGAGGTAGAACTGATGTATATAAAGAATACAACATTGTAACATATAAAATAACATGTACAGGTTTTATTTTCGTTTTTTATTTTCACATGGTCTTGGTCACTAACTTTTGGGGACACATTATTCATTTGTAGGAAAGACTAATTTGCCATGTTAATTAACATATAAATAACACAATATATTGTGTTTTATTTTTATTTCTTAATTTAAAGATAACAACAGGAATATGGAAGCATAAAAAGATGCAGAATATCATCTAATCTTTTTCACTAACTTTTAGGGACAATTAAAAAACAAACAAGTCAACATTTAATGGAGGCCAAACCAAATGAACTATGTTGCACATCCCTTTTATGTTACAAAATTTAAGGTTGATTATTATTTTGTTTATTTTCTTTCCTAATTGCTAACATCAATATTTTTAGATTCTGTCAACTTGGATATTTAAATTTTAAAGAAATGTAGTTTCAAAATGTAAAGAATCCTAATTACAAAGATGCTAGAGCTAATTCCCACCAAGTCCCACTATCCTGTAAATTTGTGGTAGTTAGTAGTTACCCTTGTATCTTGTACATTTTGAGTAACATGTAACATTAGTAGTCACATTATAGACAATGTTTTTAACCACTATCAATTCTGGATAACTATTTACGGTTTAGTGGCATGTAATATTAGCTCATGCATTTCAACATAATTTTAATTAGTTTAAGTGCAAGATTAATTATCTAGATTGTGTCGATATGATGGTCGTGCAAATTGAGGACTTTATACTACTAGGATTCAGAGTCAAGTTGATTTACATGGCTTGTAATGATAGTCAACTATGCTTGCCTCACTCACCGACAAACACACACATATATTTATAATTAGCTTGGTTGGGGAGGAGTTTCTAAAACTTGGTGTGTTACATGAACCAACATTCCACCCCAGATAAAATATAACGTCCCCAAAAAAAATTGTTACATATAATATAATAACTAAAACCATTAAGGCATATATCATTCACCGTCAAAATCTTTAATTACAATCATATAATTCAAATCAGAGTACTTAGATCATTTAAAACATCAGAAGCAAATAAAATGACATAATTGTTTTACAGAAACATTTAATCAAGATCTTTAAGCGCTGCTGCCTTTGCCGTCACGTCGAAGCCTTGTTCTTGTCTTTACCCGATGATCCTGAAATATAAATCAACAATGGGTAAGCACAAAGATTAGTGACTTAACATCATACTCACACTTTATGGCAGATAGTATGCACCGCACGTCAAACACATAGTGCAGTTTGGCCCAGCCCTTGCTGCCGCATCTTGACTCACACCCGCTGATACCTGAATTCAAGCCCCGTCCGCTATGACACATTACAAATCCCACCTTTAGATGTTGTTATCTGCCCTGACCAGCCACACAGGCCCGGTTGGTCCTCACAGTTCACAGATTAATAGAAACTAATACGTACGACAAGTTAGCTACCAATAGTTCACATCTAACTCATACACATCACATTCATATACACTGCGAGTACATATCACATTATAACAAGTTAATGTAAACTCAACTGATCTTGCAACTATAGGATAAACACAACTATTTAACGAATATCCGAAGTTACATGATTACCGGCAATCACCTACAATTAAGATTGCTACATGACCAGATAATAATTAAGTTTTCCATTCTTACTTAGTTCCCATTTTACGATTTGACTCATAATCAAAGTTCGCAACTTTTAATTCATGTTCATTTATTTGTGATTGCCTCTAAGGTGTGATTTGCAATTCAATACTACTTATGAGCTTTATGATTTTGAATGTATGCATAGTTTTTTATTCTTGTCCTAGTGTTCGACTTTTCGATTTCAACACCCATTTCGTAACTTTTAGATAGCAGTTCAAACTCTGATTTTTGATTCAATTTGAAATGATTTGCGATTCGAGTCATTGGCCTAAAATGCGATGGTTTTCAATTCAAGGCAAAACCAAATTATGATTCTGTTTAAGTTCCCCTTTTTCGATTGTAGTCCAGATTTGTAAACTTTTCGATTCCCGTCTTATTCCAGTTAATGATTGGTGTCCAGACCCATTTTTTATTCCACGTTACATGGCTCGGTTTGATGATTTAATATTGGGGAATCTCACGTAGAGAGTCGACCCGGTTTTTGATTCGGTCCAAACACATGTTTTCGATTCACCAAAGAACCTAAGTTTTCGATTCATCGCCATAAGAACATTTACGATTGTAGTATCACAGTCGATGTTTTAAAAATTCAAACTCGGTTAATACTCATCTTTTTTGCTCATTCTTATTTTAATGGGTTCCTAGTATCAACTTAATCAACCCTTGACAATTAATTGAATTTCCATCGATTATAACTTGGTCTAAATTCCAATTTAGCTTTGGGTTATACTCTCGAAATGAACAGGGTTAAATCGACCAAAAACACATTCCAATCTTCCTCCAACAGATGTAAAAACAATAAAAAAAATTAATCACTAAGAGTAAAGGGTCATTACCTGATAATTCTTCTTTGATATGATGCAAAAACCATACTGATTGTTGTTGTTTCTCCTCGGTGGTGACTAAAACACACACACACCAAAAATTTGAGCACTCATAGATGTGGCTACAAGCCTACAAGGATGTTATTCTAAGGTTTTGTGCCCTTAAATGGGTATTTATACCCTCCTCTCACTTGCTTATATCCAAACATTCCCAAAGTTACTAATTAAGTCCTTATTGCCATTAAAGATATCAATAAGTGCTACAACCAAATAAATACTCGAATAAATATTAGTATAATATTTATTACAGATTTTAAAGTGGGTGTTACATATAAGTTGTGAACCAACCACATTTGCTTTCTAATAATAGGTTAAATCCATGTTCTCGAAGCCATATATGGTCATATAGATCTCGAGGCCACCGTAACACCTTTGCTCAACCTACCGTCACACCTCTAGCGATGGCAAACGAAGTTAAACCTATATAATCATGAAGCTACCATCGTACAATTAATTAGGAGATAATTTGTTGAAGTATATTTTGGTTTAATGTAATATTTTGGAAATCTACGGTGTGCTTTTCAGTATTTTGCATCTATTTTGTCCTTTAGAATAAGAGCAAATCGAGGGTTCAAACCATCATTAACAGCTTTAAAGTTTTTTCGCTAGGTGGTGGCGGCTCTCAAGATATGTGCCTTTACACGATACATATATATGATGTGGGAAATACTTTCAAATTTTGGTTTAAAACTTTAAGAATGATTTAAGGTCAACTTTTTTCTGACTCAACCCTTCGTCGTACTCTTATATACCAAATCAGGATCAAGATAAGATCAGAATTGGAATGCCAAAGACTTTGAGTTCTTACACATGAAAGAAGAATTCGGAGTATAAGGATGTATGATTTATTTAGTCATACGTGGGATACAAAGGAGAGAATACAATTTGATAAAGATGAATAAACGAATGAATAGCCGATACAATCAACTACTTATACAATCAACACCATCTGCTTGTAGCTAACTTCCACTACCAGCAGTTTTGTGTTTGTACGTAACAGCCAAAGTGTACATTACTCATACCTTCGGCGATGGCCAGCAAAGTTAAACCCAGATACCGCCATTGATGCAAGTTGCATCTATTCTTTAGGGAAAACTTTCTGATTGTAATTCGTGGTTATTTGTAATCTGCTAGGAGATACTTGCTAATTTGTAAGTTTTATTGATGTAAGTTTCATATATTTATTTTGGGAAATGTTTATGAGTTATTGTAACATGTATGTTTGGACACCTCTAATTCTACATGTAGATCATAAAATTATTATTAAAAACATTTAGCGACGATATATGTCATCCCTATAAGTCTCTTTCTTCTCATTATTCAGCTACAGGGAGCGGCGTATGCCAAAATTTTAGGAATGACTTGTCATCTATAAAAGTTTTTTTTTTTAATTTTTTATACTTTAAGTATCTAATTTGGCTTACTCAACAATTTCTACTCTATTTTTTAATTATTTGTTATATTTTCTATATATCTGATAAAATATCACACACACATATAGAGTACAGACTTAACATTTGAATATATTCGAACCTTTTAACATTTCCAACACGTATGTTGATTCTTAAAATCAACCCTATATATGTTGTATTCTCATAATGCCTAATAATATAATATATGGGAATGACTTGTTCAAATAAGAATTATTTTTGCATAAGAATCAATATTGACTTTTGATCAAAATAAATCAATAGCTATTAATGGTAATAATTCATTAATAACTCGTTAATGAGCTCAGTAATGAGTCATTAATGACGATTAATAAGAGGTATTTTGAAAAAATCAAGTCTCGCCTATTAATGACGGTCATTCAAACACAATTTAAAGTTGAGTAAATATATAAATGATCAAACTATTCTTATTGGTGATGTTACAAATAGTTTTAGTAATTCTCTTATGAAATACAGTTCTCGTTTTGACTTTTTTCATATATCTTATCACACAAAAACACTCACATACACACACACACTAGTTTTAGACACTTAGACATGTTTTAATTTCTCTGATTAAGGTTATCTCCAAATATTCTTTGTGATCGAGTTTCTTTTGATTACATAGTACTTTCCCGTTGACCTGTTTTTGATCGATTGGATCAAGTTTACTATTTTATATAAGTTTTTAATTAAGAACAACACATAATCTTCAACTTATAAGCGTGTCATCGCTATTGAGCATTAATTCTATATTTTTTTTAAATAGGGTTTAGTTCACCAAAATATATTATACTTGTCACGTTTTGCTATTGTGTGTATCGAACTTTAATAGTTTCTATTGTGTGTATCAAACTTTTAATTTGTTGCTATTGTATGTATTTTGGTTACATAAAAATGAAAAAAATGTATAGATTTAGTACATACAATAAAAAGTTTAATACAAACAATAGTGATAAATTAAATGTTTGATACACACAATAGAAAAATTTAAAGTATGATACACACAATAGCAAAACATGACAAGTTGAATACATTTTGATAAACTAAACCCTTTAAGATAACATATCTATTTATATCTTTTAAACATATTACATAAATCATTGTTTTCAAAATTGTCAAAAAAAAAAAAAAATTATATACCAAGTCTTTCACTCTCGTATCGTGAACCGGGTTTGGTTCGGCTTGACTTCCCGTTGACGACATGACGCGGTTTCCCGCTTTTTGCAATTACATACCCGGGTGAGTCTTCTGCTCTTTTTTTTTTATGCTTTTTCCTTTTTTAATTTCACACGCATGCATGCAACACGGAATCTATTTTTTTATTATATAAATTCATATCTCTTAATGATTTAATGAATGAATGAATGATTCAATGAAAGCAACAATTATGTGTAGCTTTTACATTTCCTTCGTTTTCAAAAATTAATTATTTATCAAATAAAAATTAAAAAAATATCATGAAAATTGGATTAGAGTGTTGGACTACCGTTAACTTTTCACTTAACCAATGATCAACACACAACTCAACTACGGTATGATCAATTCCAGGGGCGGACCCAGGATTTGAAATTGATTGTAGCACCGGACCTAAGATTTGAAATTGATGGTAGCACCGTCTCGAAAAAATCAAAATTTACACTACGCGAGATCGAAATTTACACTACGCGGACAAAATTGGATGGTG
>JAUEJL010096307.1:0-13671 GCA_032274825.1 Drosophyllum lusitanicum
GAATCCATAAATAAATTATGTAGATATGTTTTTTTAAAATGTAGGGAGTAAATGTAGAGAGAGTAGAAGATAGAAATATGAAATTTTAAGTATGAAATGGTTATGTATATATAGGTGAAAAATGAGATTAGTTAAAAAAAATAAAAAAATAAACCAACGGTTGGTTTTTTAAAAATGTATTTGTTGGGAGGTTGGGGGGGTTGGGAGGTTTACTCAAGGCGAGAAATTTCACCCGATAGCCTACTCGATTGGGGTACCCGATTTTGTTGTTTTGGTGTTCCCGATGGGTACCTGAAGGTACCCGCCCCCTTCGGGTATGGCATAATGGATAGTCTAATAATGCTAATCAACTGACTGCGAAGATAATGCTAATCAACTGACTGCTGTTCAAAAAAAAAACTGACTGCGAAGATACTCATACTATTTCTGGGCCCTCCTCTCTTTCTAGTCTTTATCCTTATCCATATAGGAAAATCTTCTTTTCCACTCTCGTTATCCTTGTTTCCACACCCCCTCTCGCTTTCTCTCTCTCCTAGTTCAAATTTGTCAAAATTAAAGACCCATTGGCCGCCACCACCTGCTGTCATTTTTTGTCCCAATTCACGTATAAAAATTAAAAATACCTCTATGATTAAATCTAATATCAAAATTTTGACATAGGACATAAGAATGGTTTTTGTAGCCTGGAAATAGCAACTCCAAAAACTAACCACAGTTTAAAAGATAACCACAGTAAGTCTAGAGGCAATCAGATATTTTTGAGCACTCATGCGACCCTCTATATATATATTGTCACTTGATCAAGCAGCTTCATTCTTAATATAATACAAATCGATCAATCAAGCAATTAATTAAGCAGCCATGGTTTTGATAGATCAGATGTGGGATGAAGCTATGGCCGGACCTCAACCAGAGCACGGCCTCCGGAAAGTCACCACCATGACAGACAAAGCTGCTGGTCAGTCAGATCTAAATCCTCCATGCGTCATCATCACATAACATCATCCTCACACATGATAGATACACACATGAACATAATCATCATGTTAATATACGAATTCAATTAGATCGTTCTAACAGTACGTTAATAAATCAATTCTGCGCGCTGTAATATAATTAAGTACTGCTTTATAAATTGATTTTTATCCATTAGTTGAGTTTGTTGGCAGAAATTAATGAGATCAATCGTACGACCGATCGATCGACATGATGTGAATCTCGGATCTGAATTTTAATATAATTTGTAGGAGAGGCCGGAAGCAGCAGCAAGTTCCAGAAGTCTCTATCGATGCCCCAGAGTCCGACGACACCGGGAACTCCGACGACGCCGTCACCGCGTAAGGAGAATGTGTGGAGGAGTGTGTTTAATCCCGGTAGCAACCTCGCAACAAAGGGCATCGGATCCAATTACTTTGATAAACCTAGCACCACCGCCAAATCTCCCACTGTTTATGACTGGTAATTAACTAATCCAATCAAGTACAGATCAATTAAACGATAAGTTAATTAAGAATTAAATTCTGATATATGTTCTCGTCCGTCTCGATCGTAGTAATCTAGTGGTTAATAATTTTGATTATATATATGTAGGCTCTACAGTGGGGAAACAAGGAGCAAGCATCGTTAAGATGATAAAAAAGTCCGTCACCGGAGGGTGAGTACGTCATGCATGTAAATATCCTACGTACGTACTATCTCTTAAATTCGTAGATCGCCACGTGTTCTTGTTTGCCTTTGAAGTGGTTTTTGTTTGAAACGAGACTAGCCAGTGTATGCTCATCTGCTAATATTCATGCCGTACGTATAGAAGCGATCGTGTGTGTGTGATTCTAGACGGTTGGATCAAAATACCATGGGGACTCTACTCGCGTACGGTGGATAAGAGCTACTACTATACATATCACTATATATGTAGTCTTAACGTGAAGCTAGCTTTAATATATAATATTTTGTACGTCTATATTATATTAATTAATCTTGTTAATGTTATCTTGTTATGATGTTTATCTTCTTGTTAACTGTTGATTTGGACTTAATTACGATATTACCCTGCAATTATATCTTATTTTGAAAAAGTAGTGATTAAGAAAGTGACCGGCGAAAGCAACTTGTCAATATTAAACGGCTATTTTTTTTATTTTTTCTTTTTTGACGAAAAATCTCATGAAATTGCATTCACTTTGTACACAAATTAATTCTAATACATATATTATTATTATTTTGATTAAGATTCTATAAGTTTTTAAATCGAATTATAAGAACTAGCTGGCCGGGGTTTTATATTTGACAAGCGAGTTTTTTTGTTTTCATGTGGGATTTATTGAACTTTCTTAAAAAATAACGATAAGGTCTGTCTTTTATATACACCTATAAATTAAAGAGAGGTTTATTGATCAATTTTCTAAAACGGCGTAATTATGATCATTCAAAAATAATATCCGAAAGTCCAATATATGTGAATTTGGTGAAAAAAGTACTATCTATTACACAAGAAGGGAGCCGAGTATTTTAAGCTGCCATCTTTCAGTAGGTAAAAATAATTGGAGTTAAGGAAAAACAATAATCATTTAATTTCTTGTGAATTGTTGATTTCGTTCTTTTTTTTTTTAAAAAGTTGCAATCTCAAAATCCTTTAACTATAATTTGTTGCGTGAGCCGTGAATAGTCTTTTATAACGTTGTTTATCTCTTATTGTTAAGTCCACTAAATATGATTTTATAACGTTGTTTATCTCTTGTTAAGTCCACTAAATATGAGTGTATTTAGGTAACTTTGTCAACTTTTTTTAATTTTTAATTGATTTGAAATTTTATATAATAGTCAATCTTTTCTAAATATGAGTGGTTCTGTCGTCGTCATAGAGATGGCGACAGTGGTGCGTGATGGTGGCTTTGTCGTTGTTAAAGAGATGGCGGTGCACGACAGTGGTGATGAGAGGCGCATGGTGATTATGAGAGGCGCACGGTCGTGGACCATGGTAGAGATGCCAATCGTCAGTGGTGGCTTGTGTGCGGGTATATGTATGTAGAAGGAAACTAGGGTTATATATATGTATAATGTAATATAATATAATAAGGCTAGTTTTTAGGCTTTTATAAAATTTGTAATAAAATGAGAGTGCTTGTCTTTTTAGTTATAATTCTAACGGTAAAAATATCATTTTGACAAGATGAGTAGAATCTTTTATCGGAAACCCATTACATAAGATTGTCCATGCAACAAAATGGTAGATAAATGATAAATTTTACAACTTTTTCAAAAAGAAAAAAGAACTAAATCTGTAATTAATAGATAATTAAAATACCATTTATAAAATTAACTCTAATAACAATATTAATTAGAGTGAAATACTTGTTAAAAATTACTCCTTTAAAATGAAAAGTTTGGTAGATAGCCATTATGGTTCATAATTTATTACTGATTTAGTCATTCGGTTGTATTTTGATCGAAGGGTAATTACATGTTATCCTTATAATTTCATCTTCTCTCCAACAACGCGTTAACCCTCAGTTCAACAAGGACGTGATATTAAAAATTGATTTCAGAATTGCCTCAAATTATGTCTCCTTTTCTGCGAACACAATCAACTGATGATTCTCTCTTAAAATTGACGTGCTTTACATTTTTATAAGAGCAAATCAATTAAAAATACTGGAAGATTGCTCAAATCGATGTGCTTAACGTTATTTATGAGAGCAAATTAATCCTCTCTATAGTTGTCTCTGTATAGCAATCTTCCGGTTGATTCCGGTTGCTCAAATCAATTGCTGCAGAGAGTCAACTATAGAGAAAGAGAGAGAGAGAGTATTTCTATTTGAAGAAAGCGATTGGTCGATCTTTATTTTTCGCTAGGCTGGAAAACCTTGAAAAATCGGTGGGTTTGTCGATGAATCTGAAAATATTCTTGTGATTATCTACATACGTCAGTGAATAGGCTTTGTGGATTATGGAAATGAAGGTGAAATCAGAAAGTTAGGGTTACGGTGCCGGTGCCGGTGCCGGTGCCGTAAGCAAGAATACCTTTGATTAGGAGCTTGAAGGACCGATTTCCCACTCCTGTTTCTCCCTCCTTGTCGTTGCAGAAGCCATAGACGGTAGTGTGATGACGGAAGCAGTGGAGGTGGTGGCAGCGGAGTCCTCAAAATCCGTTTCACCTATTTTCAATCAACTTCCTATGCTAATGCCAGAACCATGACATCGTTTAGGGAGAGCGAATTTCGTTCATCGAAAATCCGATTCACCTATTTTGGTTCACTGCTAGTGGCAGAACTCAATTTTTATTATCTTCTAGCTATATCCTCTGCGGGGGTGTGGGAGTAACGGAGACGACGACTCGATAATAAAAATGAAAAGGCAAGGCAGAAATTAAATACTTGATTGGCCATTTGTGAAAAAAATATCTATTAATCAAAGATCATTTGTGAATTTGCGACTTCACGAAGAAATCACACAAAATTGCTTGGGAAGAAACAAAATTGACTGTTGTAATAGAAGACCGAGAGTTTAGAACCTGAGAAAAATAAAATCGAAGATTTCAGAGTTTAGGACTTATGTGATTTAAGACAACAAGACTTGATCAAACTAAAGGTTGTTGGTTGCGAAAACAAATTGATCTGGACCTAATTAAGGCTCCTGATGATGAATTGACGAACACCAATAGAAATAGAAAGACATAATATAGAAATACAAAACAAATTTAAGACTTGAGAATCTTCTAATTTCTCAAAGAGGTGTAAACTTTTCTTTAATCTTTGTTAATTGATTCTAGTTTAATTCTTACTAACTATTTATATTTCAATTCCTTACTTTTTGTTTGCTTTGTTTTGGTTATTTGGTTATCTAGTAACTATTTTGTATTTTAATATTAGTTTGTTACTAGTTCAATGGTTTGCTTAATACACTTGATTAATTGGTATTTGCATCCTGATCGGTTAGTTTGTTACTCAATGTTTGTATACATTTTAGTTTGTTTTTATATATCCTAGTACTTTTGGGGGCCCATTTTTTAGAGCAAGTTTTGCCCTAAACTTCGTAAATGTTTGAGACGGCTCTGCAAATCCCTATTGAAATCAGGGTTAATGTGTTGGGGAAATAAGATGAATTTGAAAGAGATAACATTTAAAAAGATTAAATTACTCTTGTACTAAAAGACAACTAACACCTAATTTAGACAAAAGTTAACTTAAAGGACTCAATCAGTAACAAATTATGAAGAGTAGAGATAATCTACAAATTTTTTTTTAAGAGACGAAATCAAAAAATTTCAATAAACCACAATGACCATTTCAAATTTTCATTAATTCACTATATTAATAATAACAATAACAATAACAATAAAAAGTAAAAATCTATAACTATTATAAAAAGGATTACCTTTTTTCCTTTTTTAACTATTAAATCAGTAAAATTAATTCAATTTTAAATTAATTAGGAGGTGCTAGATGAAAATTGTGAGGGAGTTTTATGAAACATGCAAGGGGCTTTTAAGAAAATGTGAGGGGGTTTTATAAAAATTATATATTAATAAAATTAATTATAGGTTGTTTATAAATTATGTTTAGTAACTCGTGATATATTTTGTTTAGAGAAAAAATAATTATATATTTACGACCGTCTCATATTTATCTACATTTTGGTATAAATTTTATTGTAATATGACACTTTTTTAAAATAAGTATATTCTTAATTTTTTGTTATCAATTAATAGTAGTGGTAGGTAATTTTTTATTTAGCTGAGTGGATTTTTTTGAGATTATGGTGATGAGCTGAGTGATCAACTTGAGTATGCTATTCAGAGTGTTTAGTTATTGATTTTAAAGCATTTTCAATCTTATTAGAAAGATGTATGAAACCTTTTATAAAATATGGTTTGAAATAAAATATATCATTAAAAGATGATATATTATATATTTAAAAATCTAAATTCAAAGATGTAAAGATATTTGTACAAGTGACTTTTGGAGCTGTGATATAAAATATGAAAACTGGATAATAAAAAAGGGCATGACTTTAGTAGTTTTAAACACTATGTTCCTGCTGGAGTATATGAAGAGGTACTACAAAATACAAGTTTTGTTATGTATGTACATTAAACAATTTGCTTATGTCCACTTTTTATTATTTTTCTATAAATATGAATAGATTAGAGTCATTCAATTATTAATTATTCTTCAACTATTTCTATTTGATACACATGTTATATATCGAGACAAAGATCGTCTCTGGCAAGAATGATTGTGCTATTATGTATAATTCTAAAATGAAAATAATTCAAAATTTTCAGTTAAGTTTCACCAAAAACATTTTAAAGTTATGGAAAATACTCTTTTCATCATGTATGATAATTTAAAAATTAGAGATAAATATGAACCAACGGAAAAGAAAATAAAAACAACCATATCTCTTTATTCTATTATAGCTTTAAGATCATCATTTAATTATTAAGTTGAAATCTTTTGAAACCTGGTCTCTTTGCTTTATTCGAAGACAACAAGGATGCGTTTGGTTTCTTAGGTACATATTTGAAAGTTTTTGTGTACGTCTACTTCTAAAAAAAAATTATTTGATTTTGATATATCTCAAGTTACTTCTTTCTATTTTTACATATTAAATCATCATCTATCAACCAATCAAAGCCTCTAATTTCAAAATCCTTCAATTTTATAAAATAATTTTAGAAAGATACTATTATACATGGACCCTCCTAAATTGAATTCAATTAATTATCAAATATTTCTTCAATTATTTCAATTTGATAACATGTGCTATTATGTATATTTCTAGAATGAAAATGATTCAAACATTTCAGTTAAGTTTCAATAAAAACATTTTAAAGTTATGAAAAATGCTCTTTTCAACATGCATGATAATTTAAAAATTATAGATGAAGATGAACCAATGGAAAGAAAATAAAAACAACCATATCTTTTTATTCTATTCTAGCTTTAACATCATCATTTGATTATTGAGTTGAAATGTTTTGAAACCTGGTCTCTTTGCTTTATTTGAAGACAACAAGGAAGCGTTTGGTTTCTTAGGTACGTATCTGAAAGTTTTTGTGTATATATACTTCTAACATTTTTTATTTAATTTTGATATATCACAAGTTTACTTCTATAATACTCGTGTTTACACGGGTCTATAAACTAGTATTAATAATAAAAACTATGCCAAATAAAGATATAAATAAATTAAATAATAAATAAATTAAATAATAATAAAATTAAAATATATAAGTAAATAATAAAAAGGAAGAAAAAAACATTTTGATTAACTTTTAACATATATATATGTATATATATTTATTTAATTATTTATTTTTTATCTACTTTTATTCTTTTACTTATTTTGTATCTATCTATCTATTTATTTTAATTATTTAGTTAGGTATTATTTTTTTATTTTATCTATTTATTTATTTTTATCTATACTATTATCATCCATTAAAAGTTTATGCACATCTAACGGGGTGTTTGGTTTGAGGTTTTAGGAGGTAAGTAATTATAACGTTAAAAATTAATATTGTTTGATTATGTGAAATATAATTAATCATTACCCATTATTGGGTAATGAATAATCCTTTAATAAATTGGGGGTAACGAATTGTAGATAATGGATTTAGCTATGTGCCTCCACCAATCACCACCACCAATATCGCCACCACCGACCATTGGCTCCAACGTCACCACCAGCACCGCTCGTAACCACCACACCATTGTAATTGCACAATCATCACCACCTACCATGACCTCCAGCTCCATCACAACCGCCACTCATCACAATCGTTGCCATCATCAACCATCACTAGTTTGCCATTGATCGACACCTCCACCTACACCTTCTTCTTCACCATCGACCACAAACCACCACCCAACATCGCCATGGATTCAAGTGTGTATTGGTCCATCAACAACCACCACCGCCATCGCCACTACCACTACGCTCTACTACCATCATAAATCGCTGACCCCACCCCCACCAACAACCACCACCATATCACCGATAGATTCAAGTGTGTACTGGTCCATCAAACCATCCTCCGAATTATACATTGCCTAAGCAAACATAAATACCTAGACCTAAAACTGTCACTTTTCGTTAATACCTTTGAACTTTGATGAGTTATATTTGGATGTATCAATTCAATCTCTAAGATAATAAGTCGTTGTCTCTTTTTCTTTTTTTTTTAATTACAAAAGGCCTCTTATACAAATGTTTTCTTTTTTTAGGTCTAATATTTTTAAGGTCTCTAAATGAACTAAAAATAGAAAAACATCTTATACCCTTTTAAATATAAAACAATATACTCTCACCTTCAACCAACCTTTCAGTTCTTCCATAACATTAATTTGTTGTCGTAATGTCGTAGTTTCGCCATCACCGACTATCACCTTACCATCACCATCTTAATATCATTATTGCTATTCTAGTTGTTATGTTCAAATATAATGGTTCTATCGTAGAAAGTTGTTGATGTTTATAAGGAGCCGATTATTAAGTTTTATGTTTAAAGATCCTACTATATATGAGTAACGCGGCATGATTGCAATTGCATCCTATATTATTGACAGGAAATTCACAAGATATGGAGCTTGGGATACCCAAAATTCAATTTCGGTCTTTTATTTACAAAACAAATGGAAAAAAAAATCAAAATTCGCAACATTGAATACAAAAAACTAAAATAAAAACCAAACTTAAATTACCGTGGACAAATAGCATACAAAAATACTCTAGCTGATTCCACGCAAACAAGTCCCTTGATCGAATTTTGGTATATTAAATGCCTTCAACTTACTATCTTTACTGCTATATAATGCATTTATACTTCTCTTTCTTCAAATTATTAAGACTACTTAAATTTAAGTAGTCCAAACAATTATGCACAATGTACAACCTTCAAATTATTAAGACTACTTTAATTCACATCTTCTTTTTATATAAACTAATATCATCCACTCAATATTTAGTCATTTCACTCTCATAATTTATTTTTAACTTTTTATTTATTTAAATATAAAAACTAATATCATCCCCTCAATATTTAGTCATTCCACTCTCCTAATTTACTTTAACTTTTTATTTATTTAAAATATACTCTTCAACTAACACACTCTCTCACACAAACACAATTATCCACTCACATTAACATAATTTCCAAAATCTTATTAACTTTTCTATCCATATTTCATAAATATAAAAACGGACATGTTGCTGAAAACGTTTTCGTGATATTGAATCGCGCGAATAACATATCAATACATTCTTGAAAACGATATGTTACAAAACAGAAACTATTGCCGTCGCAGCATTGCACGAATACGATGCTAGTAGTGTTAAAAGGATGGATGAGTGGTAGTAAGTATATGATGGTGATGTATGCATTTAGATATAAACAATGCTACAACTCTCTAACATAGTACCATATATTGACTATCTAGAAGTAGTTGATGAGATCAGGAAAGATGGAGAAAGAAGAAGAAGGAGATGGAGAAATACAGTCTCGCGTGACCACTTCAATAGTTTTGGTCGTCTCTATCTCACTGTCTTTTTTTCTAAATTTTTCTTCATTTGTGTACCTTTTGGATTATAGAGTTTTTATATTAACTTTCTTTATGTTAACACTTATGCAAACTAGAGTTGACTAAAAAATCTATATATGTTGTAACAAGAAAGCATTATTCTATAACACTCCTACAAATAGCAGATCTTTAACAAAAGAAAGAAGCTTGAAATTGTAGTTAATTGATTCCTTTAAATAATAAAAGGAGCTCATCGTATAGGAAATAAATGTATAAAAAATCCACCTGGATCAAAATGGGATCTTTTTATATTAAACCCAAGTATTTGCAACTTTGTATAGTTAAGGGTATAAAATTTAAATCTGAATACCCCCGCTTATTTTTATCCAAACTATGAATACCTCTAGTTATTTTATTCAAAAGAGGTATACATATTTATTATAATGTCTTTCAACAGTATTAATAACATTATATCTCTTGATAAAAGAAATTATTGAAGAGTAATCCATTTTGAGTCCGTTAAGAGTTTCTTAAACATTTTTTGACCATAAAACTAATGATAAAATGGGTTATGAATGAATTATGAATGCAGGGTTGTCTTGGCACCTTTTTATCAAGGTTAAGATCCTACAATTTCACTCTACAACCACATGCTATATTGTATTATAGACAAAGAACAAGTAAAGGTGGATTGTTGATAAGTGAAGCATATGGAATTTCAGATACTGCTCAAGGGTAATTTCCTTCATTATAATGTATTTTCATTACTAAAACATATTTATTGTTTCAAAAGAATTTATTAGCTTGGATGTGAACTTATCTTGTAACAAAAAGGCTACCAAACACACCTGGGATTTGGAAGAAAGAGCATGTGGAAGCTTGGAAACCCATAGTAGAAGGTGTTCATGAAAATGGAGGAATCTTTTTCGGACAACTTTGGCATTCTGGAAGAGTTTTCAATAACAGTAAGTTCTATATCTTAAATGTTTGTCCCACTTTATAAATTAATAGTATACACTAGTTACATTATCAAAGCCGAAAGATCAGGTTCGATAAGTGTAACTGATTTTTGTTTTGTCTGTATTTCGAATCAATTTTTGTTTTGAGAAAACAAAAGAGAGAGGAGAGAGATAGAGAAGGTGAGGTGATGAAGGCTCGGGTTTCCCAACCCAAAATTGCAAACCGGTTAGGTAAATGGGGAAGGGGGCGTACTTGTGTTGCCATTGAGGCCGATCAAACCGGATGCCAATCCAATGGCTGGTTGTATGCATGGCCTTAATAACTTTAGAAAAAAATAGTTGACTTAATTCAATGAAAAATTATAGTTACAAGTGAAAAAATCATGTTTTTTCCAAAAAAAATTGTTATGAAGTTAATCGGTGATTTGGTTTTATAACCAATTTAACAAAAATGATTCTTTTTTGTTTTTCCGACACCGATCCAACCAACAAGCCCATTCGAAATCAGCAGTTTATCGGTGGTTCTGGTGGAGTGGATGCTCAGTATTCACCGCCACATAGACTAACCATCGACGAAATCTCTAGAGTTGTGAATGACTTCCGAATTGCTGCAAGCTAGGAATGCAATCAAAGCAGGTTTTCATGGCGTCGAGATTCACCGAGCAAACGGATACTTAATCGATCAATTCTTGAAAGATCAAGTCAACAATCAGATAGATCATTACGGCGGCAATCTGGAGAACCGTTGCCGATTTTCGCTTGAAGTCATCCAAGAAATCTCAGACGAGATCGGATTTGAACGAGTCGGAATGAGGTTGTCTCCATTCGCTAATTACAATGATTCTGTTGACTCGGATCCTCACTCGCTTGGCGTGTTCATGGCTGAGTCACTGAGTAAACTCGGAATCGCTTATTGTCACGTGATTGAGCCATGTATGGTGACTCAGTTTGAGAAGAGGGAGACTGGGACAGTTTGAGGTCGATGAGAACAGTGTTTAATGGTACATTCACAGTCGCCGGCGGGTACTACGACAGGGATGAAGCAAATGGTGCGATTGAGAACGGGATTGTAGATCTTGTAGCTTTTGGGCGTGCTTTTTTGGCTAACCCCGATTTACCTAGGAGGTTTATGGTGAAAGCACCATTAAACAAGTATGATAGAAGCACATTCTATACGGATGATCCACCTATTACCCATTTCTTGAGGATTATTGAAGAATTGAAGTAATGGGTTGACTGTTGATTCTGTATTCTTCCTGTTAAGAAATGGGAATGTTACAAAACCGATTAACTGAACCATAAAACCGACTCAAATTAACCGAACCATTTCAAAAAGCCATGGTTCAGTTTCTAAATTTTGGTTAACCAATAAGGGTGACTCGATTACGGTTAATCACAAAAACCGCCGCATTATTAACCGGACCGCCCCAATAAAATATTTTGTAATTTTTGTACTATTTATATATACTAATATGAAACCTTATTAAGGATTATTGCATGTAAAATTAAAAAAAAGTACTTCTTGAGTGTCGTGTTTTAGAGTTTTTGGAGTTTTTGTTATTATTTTTAAGCTTTATAATCATTTTCTATAATATATATTCTATACGACGTCTCGTATTTATTTATTTTCATTTCACATGAAGTTTTATTTTTTATTTTTATGCCAAGTTTTATTCATTTCTTATACTAAATTCTTGTTCGTTTTACACAATTTTATTTTTAATGTCCAACTTCCTTATTGATTAACCTTCCCATTAAACCGATAACCGCCCCTTTAACCGATTAACCGCCCTATTAAAAAACCGATGGATTTGATTTAAACATATCCGAAATTATCAGTTATGGTTCAGTTTTAGGTCTTAACCGACCCAAACCGACTCATGCTCATCCCTAGTTCAACGTCTTCACAAAAGCATAACACTCAAATAACCTTTTCCATCTCTTTGCAAGAGTAGTTGCAACTCTTACATTCAACACACCTTCATGTCAGCTTTTTCTACCACCACTTAAACCATCATTTAACCCCGTAGTAATTACTGTATACCATAACATATTTTAAGACCCACATAATACCTTAACTATTAAATAAAAATTAAAAAAAGAGATATATGAGGAGGATGAGAGTAAATTACTATATATGGCCCCACTCCAATTAAGAGTATAAGGAGTGGGGGGTGGTGAGACAGGGTGGTGGGGTGATCACTTGGGGGATGGGTGTGGTACCACTTAGTTAAGGCGTGATATCACTTAGTTAAGGTGTGGTGGGAGGGAAGGTGTGGTATTCACATGTAGATAAGTGTGTGGTGAGGATAGGTGGGTCACTTAGTTTTTAACTTTTTTTTATTAAATTTTGATTGGTTAGTTGGGTAATATGTGAGTTCCATAATTTTGTATAGTGAGAAGTAACCACTACGAGGCTAAGTGGTTGATTAAGCGCTAGAAGAAAAAAACTGATGTGGCGGTATGGTGGGTGTGATTCTATATGACCACTCCTTATACTCTAATAAAAGACGAGGAAAAGAGTAAATTATCCCCCGTGGGCACACTTCAAATTACCACACAATGTGGAGTCCATCATTTCCTTCTACCCACCACCTCAAATCTGGTGTGGCAATTTTACTATCCACGTCAAGGTACAGTGCACCACACACCCCACCGCTTGACCAGCCCGCTTACGCTAAATCATCGCTTATAAATGTCGTTGATACAACCACACCACCATCCCTGTCACTGTATCAATGGTTTTTTTATTATTATTACACCACTCATAGTCATGTTATCAAGATATGTATAACTATACCAACACACGGCTTTTCCAGCTTACTAGGTCATAACTAAACAGCCCTAGTCATTACTGTCAACCGGGATTAAAACTAATTGTCAATAAACATTGATTTAGAAATTTATCTAAACAAGTGAACAGTAGCTTTAGTTTAAAACTTTAAATTCAAAGTTATGACATGTAGTTAATTATTGGGCAAATTATACGAAAATACAACAAATTATGTCAATATTGTTATTGTATGCAACAAACTTTATTTTGTACCTAAAAATACATTACAAATTTGGTTCATTGTATGCAAGTTACCTATGACAATAGGTAACTTACCAGGGACCTAACAAAAAATAAAAGAACTTTGGTACCTAAAAATACAAACAACTTTCAAATTTTGTTCATTGTATACAATCGG